>JAMXBB010000011.1:72664812-72682231 GCA_024138015.1 Lumnitzera littorea | reverse complement strand
ATATCTACCACATGGTATTATATATATTACATACATATTATATTTAGTCATACTATTTATTTTATTTAAATATTTTTATCTTTCTTCTATTTTCTTAATTTTTTTTATTAACTTTTAATGTTTTCTTCCAATTTTTTCTATTTATTTATTTAATCATATATGTAAACATTAAGTGCTTATCGTGTAAGGGCCATGTGGTAGATATGGCCGCTTTGGCTGGAGTAAAAGTGTTATAACAACAATTTTCTATTTTAATTATTTATTAAAATGTTAGTCTCTTATTTAAAATTTTTGAAATGTTGATCTTTATTTGAATTTATTTTTAAACGTTGATATCTTTTTTGCGTAATTTTTTCAATAGAGAGAAAGAGTAAAAAAGAAAATTTGTACACGCCTTCCCCCAGAACCAATTGTAAGTTGATTATTTTCTTGTGCTTTGTATTTACCGGCTAACAATAATTTTGATTGGATTACTTATGGCAATTTGAACTATTTCGATTTCTTTTGACATACGAAGTCCACTGCCCGAACTCATCTTGATTTCAAGACAAGTCTAGCAGTGAATCAATTTTCTATACAAAGATTTTTGATAAATTACAACCAGCCATAGGAGTAAATCTTTTAAAACTCTAAAAATATGTTATAACTTTTTTATAACTTTTGAATATATACACTTACATACCGAATATTGTTAAATTGTTAAAACCATCGGAAGTCACATGTTTTTTATCACCGTACAGAAGACAAATATATATTTTTAAAATCACGAGGAAGTTATATATATGTGCGTTTCGAAAATTAAAAAAAAAAAAATCGTACATAACTAGTAATTTTTTTTGGCAGTTAGCCCAGAGATTTTCTTTCCATATCTTGAGCATATCCGGAATCTAGATGATTTAGGCAATCTTTTATTGAGAGAAAAAGGAAAAAAATGCATAAACAATCTTCCATTTTTTATTCCCAAACATTAACTTACTAAAGTGGAGCAAAATTATATATTTTTGTGACCGACAATGAAAATAAAGGTATATAATAATCTGTTTCATTTTTCCCTGGATTGTAGCCGAATGCCTTCTCCATGACAACTTTCGAGGCCGGATCAAAGACAAGTTCTTTCGTTCGCTTCCGCCAATCGAGAATGACGAAACGAAATCTTTGCAGCGATCATTGAACTCGAAATTGGTTATCAAATTTTAGGGGTAAAACAAAAAAAAGTTATCAAGTCATTGCAAAGATTCTGTAATTTCATTTCATACGTGGGTTCCCCCTTTGCCTTTTTTTTATTCTTTTCCCTTTTTATCATGTTGGCTCTACTTTTAAATTGTATGTTTATCAAAATATTGATAAACAAAAATGATGGAAGTATAAACACATAAGTATCCCTCTTATTAAATCAAATGCCGAAGTAGGCAAAAGAGAAAAAAAAAAAAATAGATGACTAATTTCATAATAGGGTTTAACTCAATTTAATGTCAAAAATCGACTTTTTTAACAATTATTGGAGTTCAAGCAATTGGACCCATTTATTTAGGGAAATTTTAGGGAAATTTAATATAGTAAATCGAAGACAAGAACAATAGGGCTAATTCAAACGGCCCTTTCTTGATTAGCTTTTGTGCTTAATAGGCCTTTGTGTAGGCTTATTCATAGGATTAGCGGGCTTGGGCTAGTTTGGACCCATTAAAAGATCCATTTATACTATAGCCCAAGGAGGAGTCTTAAATGTGCTAATGAAGGCCAAATCTTATTTAGTGATGATTAAAACCATCCAACAAATATCATAAATATCATAAATAGGCTCATTTCATCTATTAATCTTTGGAGTTATCCATGGTTAAGATTGAGCATTGATGTTTATAAAGAAAGACTTCACCTCCCCATTGTGCAATATTTGTAGAAGATTTAAAGAAATGTCATTGCATTGCTAAAATCTCATCTTAAAGGATCAACAAAGAATGATAAAAAAATGATTAAGAACATAAAGAGCAATCTTCTATCATGTGTATGCTCTTATCGAGATTGTCTGTTCTTTCTTCCACACCTTTCTCTAATAATATCCCTCCACATGTTGTTCGATCGTGACTTCTCAAGGTTATTCAACTCATGATATATGCTAAATTTCATATTGTGTGCTTGTTAATCTTTTGCTGCTCTAACTCCTTTCAATAATATTTATTTTTAGCAATTACCTTTTCTTAATATACTATAGCAATCCTGAGCAAAAACAACATAGATTCTAAAAAAAAAAAGAAAAGAAAAGAAAAAAGCCTTTTCACCCCTCTAAGCTATAGGCATGTACTAATTGTAGAAAGTTAAATGTGGTTTTAATCTTTAAGCTAAGTATTAAATTAGATTTGACTCTTTTTGCTTAAGATGATAGGGTTTAAAAAGTCCAATTTATATTTTAGGATGATTAAGAAAGATTTGGCATGGCTTAAAAATAAGACCTGTTGGACTAGCCTCCTTAATATCAGTTTTTTTTCTCAATTTGGCTTACACATTAAATAAGGCCAATGCTAGGCCAAGGTCCAAAGAGGGAGCCTGTTTGGGATCTATTAAGTAAGGGGTTAATATTAGCTATTGATTATCATTTTAATTTGACGGATGACACAAATAACCAACTTTTATTAATTCCTTACCCTCCCTTGTTTGGACGAAAGAAAATCCTACATAAATATCGCCATATTGCCAGATTCTCACCCCTAACCATCAAGCATGTAAATATTGGAAGAATACCAAACACACTCATCATGAATTGTGGAGTTTAATGCTATCACATTCTTCTATGTATTACACATTTTGTTAGAGCCAACCAAGGTCGCCTACTCTCTTCCCTATCACTCATCTCTTGTCATTCTATACATACCATTAAGTTATTTCCCTTACTCATGAGTAACGGGATTCGCACGTGCCGTACACATGACCTTTACATACGAACTCCTACATTTACACTAATTAATAATCAAGTTAAGAACTAGATTTTCTTTCCTTTTTTCCTTTAATTTCATAAGCCTCATGCGAATCATTGGTTGAAAATTTTAAAAAGTTCAATAAATGATAAAAACTTAAATTGATGGCAAAATATGCATTGACATTCTATACTTTAATTGCTTGCTATAAAAGAAAAAAAATTATAGTCCATGACCGTATAGGTTGTATAAGAAGTCTCCATAAAAAGTGATAAGTAGTTGATAAAATAAAATAGAATAACATTAATTATGATATAGTATATTAAGCAAAACATGTAAAAAAATTTATTATAATATTAATAAAAAATCTTAGAAAAAATAATATCTTATGACAATCTTAAAAAATGCAAAGGAAAAAAAAAAAAAAAAGAGGGAAAATTGCTCTATTAACCATACCTTCAGCCATCTGCTATCGTAGTGCTTATTGATGCAAGACAAGATAGGAATCTTATCTGGTGTCTAAAGCCCTAAAACGTTCAACCATGTCATATTTCATGGGGACATATTGTAGAGTGTGTATAACACAGCTAAAGACAACCATACAATATGGAAGTTCTTATACATATAATATCATCCTCAAGACACCCTGTTTTGTGGAAGAGGATGGGTTCCTATTCAACTACATGTTTTGAGGCACTTCTTTTACGGATCTTGAGTGAGTGGGCCGTCCTTATAACATGCGTATGAAATTACATCGCCTTTCCTAGTTCTTAAAGTCGTACACTTCCTCCTTCCGATATGGATCTTCTCTTTCTTCAATTTTTCTAAATTTAATCGCCATAAAGTACCGCTATATATAATCAATAATTAAAATTATAAGAAAGAAAATAACATTATAATAATATCATAGAGTATTTTAAAATTCTAGATAATTTTAACAAGTAATTAGTAAATTTAGAAAAATTTTTAAAAGTAAATCTATGAAATCCATTTCCTTCTCATGTATATGAAGTCCACATATTTTGCTTATATGTCAAGTGACGTGCCTTATTTATTTTTTTATTTATTTATTTGTTTTTCTTGGTTATTTTTGTTCTACTGCATCTATTTACGTAAATTATATATATATACACACACACTAGTAGAAGCAATATCTGTAATGAGCGTGCCATTTTAAAATACAAAATGCAAGGAATATTAATACATTTCCCCATGTATTAATAACTCATTTGATAATTAAACTGATTCCAAAATCTATGGGACTCTTCTTTAGACACGCACACAAAAACTAAAAAGAGTTTGAAATAGCAGCAAAGTGCCATTCACAAATTGGCATTGGCAATACCAAAAAGTCTTATAGTTAATATATCTGTTCCTACTCATCTATCCGATAGTATGATTTTTGGTGAAGGAAAATGTGGAGGAGAGGTTGCATTAGCAAACACCGGTCAGCTTTTTTGTTGAATTAAAATTACTATGATGTCCTTAAATATACGCAATGTCTAGTCAATGAATGCTTTAATTGTTGGATAATAAATGAAATATTATATAATTTCTATTTTTTTGTTTTTTTAGCTAAGATATCAAAAAGATGGTTACAAAAGCCTCATCGATTTTAATAATATTGATGTATATCATCTATTTCAATAAATTATATATCTTTAACCTGCTGAGGACAAGTTTTTGGAGTTAGATCACCTTTAAGGAGTTCCAAGATGCGCGCGGGGAGAGGAGGTCGGTGGCGTAGGGATTTGGCCTCAACAACAACAACAATAATAATAAAACATCAACTATTCCATATCATTCATCTGCCGACGTGGGAGAAGAAACCCACTCCAAACCATCTAGCCCTTAAAATACTATTGCCCGATATCGATGCATATATGATATATATTTTACTATATTTTTTAAGTTAACTTTAATTATAAAGAGGCAAATCAGACGAAAGCTACTTTTAAAATCTAACAACAGAGAGCCCGTTATTAGAAACCGCTAGGTATTATAGACTGATCCACCTCTGACGTTATTTGTCCATATTGGCTGATCATCATTATAAAAATTGTTAGAGTAATAGATGAGTAGATACTTAGTTTATCTGTTTATATCAACGTCCTATATTTTCAATATGAATATAAGAAATAAGGTTTATTGAAAAAAGATTTAGTAACATTAATACGTCATATAAATCGATGAGTAGTGTATAAATATCAATACAATTTTATAAAAATATAATTAGTATATGTTAAAAAAATATATATTTTTATATTATATATTAAAATCTTATTAGTATTTACATACTATTCATTAATTCACATAACGTACTAATACTATTGAATCTCTTTTCTTATTTATAGAATTGCATATAGGACCATTTTGTTATAAATCATACTTCAATGGACGGTATTATAGGTTGACGAACGATGGAGCGCCCAACTTGATTAGGCCAAAAATTATGTACTACTCCTCAACATGCATTGCTTCATGACACTTCTTTAGATTTATACTCGAAAAAGAGAGTCACAGGAGTTTTATCAAGCACGTTGAGTCTTTCTTTTCTTCTAATGGATCTGAACACAACAAGTTTGTCATAGAGCTTCTTCATCTACGATGGATTTGAACGCAGATACCCTTATAGTTAGTGAAAACACCACCACACTTAGATATCGTTTGTTTGTTATATTTTTTATGTTATAGTATTATTTAATTCTTCTTATTTATTTATTTATTTTTTTGCATATAGAATCAAGTTACTAGACAAATGGGGTCTTCAGTTACTGAACTGAAATTAAAAAAATTTATCCCTTATATTGGGTAAAATAACAATTGATTTCATGGTATGAAATAAATATAATTTCAAAGTTCCAAAAGTAACTTACACGAAGTTGTCAAATGATAAACAGACTTAATCTCTCTGTGTGTAAATGTGCGCACATGTGTCTAGCCTACATCACAAAAATCCGTATTCACACATCAAATATAATATAAGAGGGTTCTGCTGTCATGTTTTTCTTGTGTTGTCTAGTTGATGAAACCTTTCATCTATCAAGATTTTATGTTCAATTATTTGATTTAGATCATTATTTTTTTATATGTTTTAGGCTAGATATTGTTTTATCAATATCATTCAATCTATTAGATTTGCTTGATTTAATTAGATTAATTAGTTTCATTTTCTATTTTTCTTTTTAGATAGCTTACTAATAGTTGTTATGTTACGTTTCTATTGTAAGGCCTATATTTAGCCTTATTTTTCTATTTATAGCGATTTTAGTTAGGGTTATACTATAGACATGAATGATAATATATTGAATAGAAATTACTCTCTTTGAAATGTTTTGCCTTTTCTTTCATCATACTATGATGCCATCTAAATTAAATCGAATGGTATAAGGTCATATAAATTACTGGTGATGCGAAGATGCCAAATTATCTTTTCGTACAAGTTTCCTCGACGGCTTGACATTTTATTTGCTTGGCATCATTTATCGGAGATTTTTGTTTGTGAATTATTATTATTTTTTTTTTCGGTAACAGTTCGTGAATTATTTCGGAATGAATTCGTGGTGAATAACAAGAATTATAGAGGTTTCAATGAAGTACGAAAGCTTCAGTGGTTTATTAGTTATTACATCATACAAAGTGCGCTAAGCGTGTTTTATTGGATCAAGGAATATAGAATTTGTGCTGGCATCGTGATTCTTATTCCATGAAGACCTAAGACCACGTGACGAGGTTCTTACTGTTTCAACTCTAATTCCTTAGTTCATCGTAAGGAGACAGTTATTTGGAAAAAGAGGAGATTCGGTCGTGATTGAAACAACTAAAAAGGTTTTCCTTTATTGTTTTTTGAATTCTTGATAACTTTGTCTTGAGTATCTTTGCTTGCTCCAGTGTAATTCTTGTTTAAATTAGTTTTCTTATTTAATCAATAGAACTTGGTGCATTGTATCCTTTCCTTAATTTATTTCACTTCCATTATCTTACATCATTAATTCTTTCTATGTTATTCCTTTTAGCTAACAAATGTTACCTTTATTTGAGAAATGTAACAAATCAAGCCATAAAGGATGTGTTGTCTCTAAATTTTTGCCGGTAGGTGATTGGGCTCTGTAAGTATAGGGCTTGTAAAACAATATACAGTGAGGAAATGCTAGAGGATTGTTCAACGTGATCACTCCAATGTTTAAATTAATAGTGGGGCGCTTGAGAGTAGGAAGTAATGTAGGTAAGTACATAAGCTTGATATGCAAAGTTTAGAGAGGTTTACCGTTGGATAGTGACTTAGTATTTATAGTGGAGTGGAGTTAACAGCTGGAGATTAGTTAGTGGGAGAGATTTTCTCCCACAAATGTAGGAAAGTAGAGTTGTTATGCCCGATATGTCCCACTTATTGAGGACGTGGCTGTTTCATCTTTATCTTGTGTATTATAGCCGTTACAAAGCTTACTAGACTTAGTCCATACAAGCTTAAGGTTTAAGCCTACAGGGGTGAGCCCTAGGCTACGAAACATGTTGGATACGGTCAGGCTTGAGGGGTCCATATTCAAAGTGCCTTGTCAACACTTGCCCCCCTTTGGTAGTCTCATTATTGAGGTGAAGACAAGGAGAAGGGATATGTAAACTACTTAGGCGTGACCGATCGACTTAAAGGAGTCTAACTTGGAGCTATGGGGCCAACATGGTGGGTACATAGGTCTCGACTAGAAGCTGGCTGAGGTAGAGGTGTCCGAAGTAGTGGGTACTCGATTTGAAAATGTCCGAAGCGAGATGAACAGGAGTGGTCAATAGTTGTTCCGAAGCGAAGTGTTGAAGACCTGAGTGAAGCTTAGGTTGGGGTATTAGAGTAGGATACCCTTGTAACTCATTAGGCAGGTGCTTTAAGGCTACGAACTGGTTTGTCAGAATAGTGCTCGACAAGAACCAAGGAGACGCAGTTGCGTCATGTCCATATCTTGCCAACTAGGTGGAAGCTGGATGGGCCCTAAAGAAGTTTCTTATTGAAGGAACTTTTTTGAAATGTGATTTTTACCCACTTGTATTCCATGCATTAAATGCAACATGATAGGTATCGTGTTGTAGCAGACTAACATGCAGCTACATGCCTTTTGCCTTTTAAAGGGGATTGTTCGATCAAAACGGTTTCCATGTGTCTATTATGCAGCATTTTAAGGGATTCGTGCTTATACGGATCTCTATAATCGTCTGTACGCCTTCCTAGGCGGTTTGCCTATAAATAGAAGGATCATAAAGAGAGATCACTTTTCTACAATCTTCTTATTCTATCATTACAAATTCCACATTCACATTCAAACTTTCAGACTTTCTTCCAAAAGTTTCCCTAGGTCTTTCTTCCTTCTTCGAGTATTGCAGCCATGTTGACTAATAAAGGTAAGACAGATTCATCTTCATCACTACATATTTTTTGTTTCGATTCTACAAGGAGTGACCCCGCTTAAACGGGAGAGGATGAGGTCTCATCATTAACATAACTTGATGAACCTATAAGGATACTCATGGAGGTGTTAGATAAGGCTAGGATCATCAATGCCATCCCTAGGGATGTATATGCGTATATTCTCCTAGCCCTCCCGAAGGATTTGTTCGATGCTCTTGAGATGGGCAAAGGGCCTAGTGTCTAAGTAAGCAAGAGTAAATCATTTGCACCCATTTGGATTATGAATAACTTCATTGTCGAGGCGATCCTTGAGTGGCAGATAAGGTTGTCGCGTAGGGATGAATGGGTGGCCCTGCTATGAAGGAGGTGCTTCGTAGTGTTTGAGAAGCGCTTGAAGTTTGGGTAGCACCTCCCTCTAAGTTGCTTCAAGAAAGAGTTCTTCAACTACCATTGGTGTAGCTCGTTGCAAGTCCTTCCCAATGGGTGGAGGGTGCTAAAGGCTTTCTAGGCGCTATGCAAGTACCTGGTGGTAGTAGCTACTCTTAAGCTTTTCGGTAACTTTTACATATGGAAGAGCATTGGGGGATTGCCTTACCTCTAGTCGTGCTCGAGAAAAAAGTTGTTCTATAGCCTTATGGATTTCAATAAAGGGTCGGCAGGACTAATACGTGGTGGCTGAACAGCCCAAGGAGGTAGACTTTTGGACATAGTGGACTAGGATGGTTCAAACTAGGGGTGAGAAGGGGCTTAGACATAGTTACACCGAGGCAACCCAAGAGTTCCTGGCCTTTATGGTACTGAAGCAGAGCTAGGAGGTTAATGCCAGGCATGAACCAAGATAGACTTGTTGAAGGGAAAGGCAGTAAGGTCGAATTCGCGGCTTGGGGAGACTAGTAAGGCACAACCGAGGTCTGTTCCTCAGGTGATTCCCATCGACATTCGAGACGAGCTCGTAAATGCAGAGCTATTAGGTGTAGTTCCATTTTACCAAGCTCATTGAATAGGCAATAAAGGTGCCAAAATGGAGGGGCTAAATGTACAGATACTTTCCCCTCTAAGGGTAAGGGAGGAAGAGATTGAGGAAGGGGTCACCCTTCCTTAAGTTGCTAGTCAGAAGATTAAGGCTCTCGAGACAGTTGGTGTAAGCCCTACAACTAGCTATTTAGGGTTCCGATCGGTTGAAGGATCTGATTGAGCTTAAATTATAAAGTAAAAGTAGAAATATTAGTAAAAATGATCTCGTAAGTTTGAATTTAGGAAAATAAGTAATAAAATAAAAGAATATAAAATTTTCAAATTTTAAGTATATTACTCGTTATTTATCAAAAATACGGGAAATACATTCTGATAATTAATGAATTACTAGAGATAAATTACATGTATACTAAAAATCATAAAATAACCTAAATAATATTTAAGAATATTTATTTGTACTATATATGAATTTACATGTAGGTAGAAATACGCGTAATTACTTAAAATACGCGAAATGTGCTAAAATAATACTAAATAATTAAAAAAATTCATAATTAATTAAGAAAAAATAAAGAAAAATAAACAAAATAAGGAATGATTCAGATTTGGGTCGTGGTAGTTGGGGAAAATAAGAAAAAAATTAGCCAATTAAATTAAAACAACACAAAAGGCAAATTGAAAGAAGATAAGACAATTATCTAATCAAATTAATGTACAATAATTCCTCAAGATTTCTATAAATACCCCAAATTTTTCAGAAGCTCATTTTGAATATCAGGAAGCTTAGAAAATTAAAGAGAGGTGAAATTGAGAGTAAATTAGGGTTTTACAAAAATTTAACAAAAATCTGTGCAGTTAGGACTTCTAAGAAGAACCTAGACTCGACGAGTAACTGGGAGTGGACGGCCACCACCACCACATGGTGGTGGCGGTACCCAGGTGGGTTAACATACCCATGGCCACTGACGGTGGTTGGAGCTACCCAAATTGGTGAGTTTGATTTTCAGCCCAATTTTGTGAAATTTTATAAAAATAGTAAATATTCTTAGAAAATTATGAATTTTGTTATTCTAGAATATTTTAGTATACAGTTTTTAGAAAAAAAATATTATTTTGATAAAAATATGTCCCGTGATATATGGTCCTTAAGAAATTATGTAAAATCGAGTATGTTTTGATTTAAAAATAAATGACTTTAGGAGTGTAGTTTTAAGCCCAATTTTTTTTTTTATAGACTACTTAGGTGATATAAAACAGTGTCACAAAGCCTTTTTTCAAAAATGAATTTTCAAAAATTTTAGATAATTTTTAGACCTTAAAATGAGGTATAAAATGGGTAATTTAGGGTTAATTAAGTAATTAAATGGGTAATTACTGATTTAATGTATAATTATATATTTTAGGATGTTGAAATCTAATGAAGTATGATATTTATAGCATTTAAGGTGTTAGATGTAATTATTAGGATAATTATATAGTAAATAAGTAATAGGAAAAAATAGTACATTTTAAGTTAATTTGGTAATTTAGGGTAATTAGGTTCAAATCTGATTTGGGATGAATTTAGACATTTTGAAATGTTAATTGATGTTGAGAGATGGTAATTAAAGTTATAGAAATATTAGATGTGTATTATGTACATAATAGATGATAATACATAATATGTAATTATTGGAAATATAATAAATAGAAGATATTAGGATAAAAATTGATATTACATAAATAATAGGGATATATAATAAATTTGATAGAAAACTTAAATTTATGAATTTATATGAAAAATATAAAAATTTCTCACATTAGGAGTAAATTTGGTACACTAATAAGGATTTAAGTATACCAGATTGAATTAAATACTGACTAGGGGTATTTATGGTATTTAGGATATTTGGAAGTAATGTGATTAATTTCACATTATGGGTTGAAATGTGTTTCTAGAGTTCGAGTATAAAGCAGTACTTAGAAATTAAATTAGAACCTAATTTAGAAATTGATGCGGAAACTGAACCTGAACCTAACCTGAACCTAACCTTAAACCTAGACAATTGGACATATTAAACCCTAAGCTAAAGATAACAATAAGTGTTATAGGATAAAAACTAATCTATAACATTTATATGAAAACTGAGACAACGTTGGTATTATAGGGATGATCGGCAATGGCCTAAGCGAGTTGGACCTCGAGTGAGTAAGCGAGAAGTCCAAGTAAGTTGGGATTAATACAGTGTTGTATTTTGGAGGCTTGAAAGTGTACTTGATTGTGCTTGTTCTGAGCTGATGATATGATTTTTTATTTGTTGCTTGGTTTGTATTGTGTGATTTGTATAAAATAATTGGTTACCCTAAATTGAACTTAACAAAGATATGACTTGTAAACATAAATCGAACCTGCATAGCAACCCATTAGGGGAAACCTAGAATTCTCTGGCCAAAGACCGACCCTTTCGAAAGGGATAGTGCTGGATAGTATAATGGATCCCTTCTTCATCTTCAGTCGAACTAAGTGACAGGTAAGGATGTCGCGGTAAGGGTGAAGTCAATGGTTCGAAGGTAGTCACGAGAGGAACGATGTCTCCATTATAGAAGCTTGGGTTTGGTTGTGATTTGTTGCATTAACGGTAACTCCTCAACCCGAATTAGAGCGGGCACAATTTCTCTAATCTCACGACGAGCCGGACAACGTCGTGCGATGGCATTTACTTGAACATGCATTGCACCTAATAAGTTGGTTGGTAATCTTATTTATGTTTGTAGTATAGTTTTAAGTCCTCTATTCTAACTTACTAAGCTGTGGTTGCTCACATCCCGATAAACATTATTACAGGTGCTAGCTAAGAAGTGACTTATAGCTACTCTGAAGCCAGCAACTGCTGGATTTTGGGGAGTGAGAAAAAACATTTGAAGAACAAACATATATTTTTAAGGTCTAAGCTCTTATCTTAGAATTTTTCATTTCTAAATGATGTATTAACTAGGAAATAGATTACGGTGAAACATTGTAAACTTTAATTGTAATAATTGAATTCTAGTGTATATATATATTTTCTTACTTTCTTAAGTAAATGATTTATTTAAATTATAAACTATTTACTTCAAAGTGGGTTAGTCGTAGACGCCATGTGCACATCGAGTCTAGGATAACGGTTATAAGACCAACTTCTATCTTAAAATGGTTTACACGGCAGGGCTGTTACGATTTTGCCACTTCGGGGCGTGATAGCCAAAGAGCTAGGTCCTGGAGCGAAGAAGCAGAGGCTTTTGGTGAGGTTGCTTTTAAGCAAGGGGAAGTGGAATGAGTGGCCTATGGCTCATCCTTACTAGAGCATCGATGACATGGGGGACAAATCTTTTGAAGTCTTCAATAATTTTAAGCTGATGGGGATAGGGTTGGACTCATTCTAGGAAGTGTCGTACACTTCTCGAGATGAGGAGCTCTTGAGGGGAGCCCCCAAGTTGGAAATGAAGAGGGTCCAGGGGAAGCTCTTCAGGACCCTCTTTAGGCTGAAGTGGGAGGTCCGTGCCAACGATCTAACGTTATGGTACCGCATGCTCAGCTACTAGGCTTTGATGGGGTCTTACACCTTTAGTGACTAGCATATGCTTGAGGGGCTCTCCTAAGAAGGTGAGGACGACCCCATTAGATAACGAGCCATTTAAGCACACTGATGTGTTAGGTAAGTTTTTGTTGCTCCTGTGTTGGCATGCTTTATTTATCATTGCATTAATGGTGGGCTTTGTTTTCAATTTGTAGTACCATGGCTAAGTGCTACTTCAACTGAACAAGTCCAATACCGCCCAAAAAGAGGTAAAGGGCTTTTAGGAAGCGTTGCGTTAGCATGAGAAGTACTTGCAAGATGTAGAGACTTCTAATAATAAGTACTTGAAAAAATTCGCTAAGGCTAATAGGTGCCTGTGTCGCTCTATTATACAGGTAGCGAGGCTTAAGGCTAGGCTCAAAGATGCAGAGCGGGAGAGGGAGAATGCTAAGAAGGCCGGCGACTTAAAGGTTTGGCTAGAGGACGAGCAAAGGACGAAGGTTTACCTCTCTCAAAGGCTAGACGAGGAGGACGAAGCCAAGGCCCGACTTGAAAAAGAGAATGCTTAGTTAAAGGCATCGGCGGCTAGGTTACAAATTGAGCTGGCGATGAAAGAGTTTAACTATGAAGGTGTTAAAGCTACCTCGTTAGAGCTAGCCGGTTTGAAGGTTGGATTGGAGCAGTATGTTTAGGAGCTGCTCAGGAAAGTTTTCGAGATGGAGGAGATTATCTCTAAAATGGAGACCAAGGAGGTTCTCAATGATGCCATTGCGAAAAAAGCGATTGCTGACTATCAGAAGACCGAAGAGTGGCTAGACGAGATGGAAGCCCTGACTACAAAGTCCACACGTTACATGAGGAAGGAGGTACTCTCCCATTATCCGGACCTAAACTTGAGTTTCCTCGACTTTTTGGACTTTTTGACCTTCAACAAGAAGAGGGAAGCCTTAGCGTAAGAAAAAGAGATCGCCTAAGTGGCCTTTGATGATGTAGGCACTCCCTTTGTTACTAGGGCTGGGTAAGGTGCTTCTACATTTGTTTTTGCCCTAGCAACCCAATAAGAAGTCGCCTTCGAGGTAGCTCACGAAGACAATCCATTTATGGGCGATCCTCCTATTGCTCTTGGTTTGCATTCCTCAAGCCCCACTCCAAGTTAAGGCCTATTGCCTGAAGCACCGATGGATCAATGCTCCGAATAGATTGATGCCTTGGGCTTTTCTAAATTATTGGAGTTAGTGTGCATATTTCTTTTTTTGTTTTTTTTTGTTTTGTTTTTGTTGAAACACATGTAAGTTGAGCTGGGATGCCGGCCTTTATTATGTAATTCAACAATCATTGAATGAATAGATGAGTATTTTGAAACGTCCTCTTCATACACCTGTTTTCTTTTTTCCTTTGAATATATCTGCTTAAGAATCTTTCTATGCAAGGGGAGTTTACCCTTATCGGGGTTAACCATTAGGGGAGTTCTTCTATATAAGGGATGTTTCCCTCTACTGAGGTTACTTGAGGGGTAGGTGGGTGGGGTCAGGTCAGTGGCTTTTTGACCTCTTTGGTATGGGGGAGTTCCTTTGTGTAAGGTGTGTTTCCCCTTGTCAAGGTTACTCGAGGGAGGGAAGGGGTAAAGGTTAAGTCTGTAGCGTTCTGACTTGCTCGATATGGGGGAGTTCTTCTGTATAAGGAGTGTTTCCCCTTATCGAGATTACTCGAGGGGGGAGGTCAAGTCAATGGCATTTCGATCTACTCGGTATGGGGGAGTTCTTCTGTGTAAGGGGTGTTTCCCCTTGCCAAGGTTACTTAAAGAGAAGAGGAGGGGAGGGGGGTCAGGTTGGTGGTGGTCCGACCTACTTGAAGGAGCATCTATGTGCCTATTTGAAGGCTTGGATGGAAACAGAAAAAAAAAAAAAAGAAGAAGAAGAAGAAAAAGGGAGCGAAAGAAAGAGAAGTAGACAATCAATTATGAAACAACTTTTTATTTTATTGTTCTGGAAAAATATACATGACAAAATGCTAATCAAAATAAAGTCGAAGATTATCGGTGTTCCATGTGTACGGGATGAGCTTGGCATCCAATCTTTCCAGTCTGTATGCTTTATTGCCTAATCTTTCCCTGACTTTGACCGAGTCTTCCCAATTGGAGGCTAGCTTGCCCTGCCCTTCGTACGAACCTATGGCTTTTAGCTTTTAGCATACTAGGTCGTTGACCTTAAATTCCTTGTGTTTGACCTTCTAATTGTAGTACTGGGCCGCCCGATGTTGGTATGCGATTACTTGAGCAGCAGTAAGGTCTTTAATTTCCTTGATGGTATCAATGCTTGGTTATAGCAGTGAGTTATTAAAGGCGATGTCGAAACTTCGAGTCCAGATATTAGGAAGCTCAAGTTCGATGAGGAGACTGCTCCCAACCTAAAAGCAAGGCAGAAGGGGGTCTCACTCGCAAAAGTACGGTGGGTAGTCTTATGCCCCCATAAGATATTGGGCAATTCATCGGCTCAGGCGCCTTGAGATCAGTCTACACGCTTCTTCAGGCTATCCAAAATGATCGGATTGGTTGCCTTTACCTGTCCATTTGATTGGGGATAGGCAATTGAGGTGAAGTGTGGGGTGATGTAGTACTTGGCGTAGAACTCCATAAACTTGGGGTTATCAAACTATTGATCATTATCCATGTTAAGAGCATAGGGTACCCCAAATTAGGAGAGTGTTGTTTTTAACGAAAGATTCGACACTTCTCTCTATAATCCTAGCTACTGCCTTGGCCTCCACCCACTTTGTGAAGTAACTGACAGTAACAATTATGAATTTCCGTCCTCTTGAAGTTTTCAGGAAGGCTTTGAGGATATCAATCTCCTACTATGCAAACGACCATGGGTTAGTCAATGGTTAGAGGGTAGTGTTGGGTATATGACTGATTGGGGCTTGCTTTAGGCACTACGAGCATTTCTAGGCTATGGCCTTTGTGTCTTGCGTCATGGTTAGCCAGTAATATCCGAGTCATGGCGCCCGTAGGTAGAGGGCTTAGGATCAAATGTGATTGTTGCACACTCTAGCGTACAGCTCTTCCATGACGTGCAGCCTTTCCCCTTTTAGGGGGCATCGGAGTAGGGGGAAGTTGACTCCCCTATGATACGAGATGCCGTCGACTAACATGTAGTTGGTGGCATGGTACTAGAGCTTCTTTGTCTCCTTCCTATCTTTTAGCAGCATTCCCTGCTCTAAATAACTTTGAATATGATCCATCCAGCTTGGCTTTGGTGCTGCTATAATTAGCTCTAAAACTTCAACCAAGCCTGGAGTTATGTTTTTTTCCGATAGGTACTCTATGAAGATCTTGTTATCCTTCACTACAGGCTCCTGTATACCGGTGGAGGCAAGCTTGGATAGCTAGTCTACTACGAAATTTTCTAGTCGAGGGATCTTGATGTCCCACGAAGGGAACTCCATTAAGAGGGTCTTTACTTTTTTAAGATACCTTGCCATAGTATCATCTCTGGCCTCGTATTTGCTTCGGACTTACTATATAACAAGCATGGAGTCCAAGAAGATTTGCAATTGCTTGGCACTGATCTCCTTGGCTAGCTTAAGATCGGTGATAAGCTCCTCATATTTGGATTCGTTGTTATTAGAAATCCAAACTTAAGGGCGTAGCAGATGGTGACCTTATGCCGACTGGATAGAACAAGACCTACGCCTCCACCCCCTCTAGGTAGATGATCCATCAACATGGAGAGTCTACACTAGTTTGTCATCGCCTAGTGGTGCTTCCTCCTCTCCTGTATATTTTACCATGAAGTCGGCCAACACCTGTACCTTATAGGCCCTTTTGTGGCTAATATTAGATTCCATACGCACTCAATTCCATTACGTACTTCATCATTTGTCCAAATGCATCAAGTTTTTACAGCATGGTGCGTAGTGGTTGATCCATGAGTTCGATTACCTGGTGCGCCTGAAAGTAGGGCCTCAGCCATTGGGTTGTGATAACAATGGCTAGGGCCAATTTTTCTGCCCATATGTACTTGACCTTAGGCCTGTGCAGTATATGGCTAACATAATATACTGGCTTATGCTCTCTTCCCTCTAATTTGACCAGTACAGAGGAGAGTGCCCGGTCGCTTATGGCTAGGTATGAGAATAGGTCCTCCCCTTGGATAGGCTTGGAGAGGACTGGTGGATGAGCAAGAAAGTCCTAGAGCTGCTGAAAGGCGGTGGTGTACTTGGGAGTCCATTCAAAACCCTTAGGATTTTTGAGGATTTTAAAGAACTTCGTACCTTTATCAACGCTCTTCGAGATAAATCTGCTCAGGGCAGCCACCATATCGATGAGCTTTTATACATCATGGACTGAGGTTGGAGGCTTCATTCCCTTAATGGCTGTAATCTTCTTAGGGTTGGCCTCTGATACGAGCCAAGCGCACCTATCAATTTTAATATAGCGGATATGAGTCCGAGTCGATCCCTCAGAGATTTTGAGTACTAATATTAACTTCAGCTTTATTATCTAACCGGAAAATTATGATAAATTGAATGAATTAAAAAGACTGAAATTAATAAACTAAACTAATTATGAGACTTAATTACGCAAATTAGAAAGCAATAAACTA
>JAMXBB010000011.1:72388544-72664805 GCA_024138015.1 Lumnitzera littorea | reverse complement strand
ACATGAAACCCTAGGTTCCATAATCCTAAATACTGGAATTCTAAGCTATCATAACGAATCTAAAAACGAGTTTCATAAAAAACGTAAAATAAAGCATAAAAACCCCTCTTGATTTGATGAACAATCTCTAATCTTGAAATCGATGTCGTTCTTGCTTCTTGATGTTGTTTCTCCTTAAGTCTCTTCTTGTCTCTTGTGTCTCTCCGTTTCTGTAATGTCTCTCTTCCTTTTGAACCCTAAGATCCCCTTTTATATGTGTATTTCACGGATTTTATTTTCGTCACCAGACACGGCCTGGGACACGGCCGTGTCCCTAGGTCGTGTAACTTTCTGCACTAAGGCAAAATTTTTGCACAACTTCAAAACTTCATAACTTCTTCGTTTGAACTCGGAATTGAGTAAAACTTGATTCGTTTTCTTCGTTTTCGAGCCTAGAACGTGTTTAAACCATGAAATCAACATTTTAATCAATTAAGTATCAATTTCTTTAAAGAAAACCAAAAATGTACGGGAAATGCTATAAAATCACCATATGAAATATGTTTAAAATCAGAGTTATCAGCCTCGATACCTCTTTATGTTATTAGGAAGCTGAGGAACTTGCTGGATCTGACGCCGAAGATGCACTTCTGGGGGTTTAACTTCATGTCGTATGTACACATTCGGTCGAAGGCTTCCTAGAGATCCTTGACATGATCGATTGGCTTCTGGCTCTTGACGATCATGTCATTGATGTATACCTCCACATTACGCTCGATCTGGGGCTTAGATAGCTTCGTCACCCTTCATTGGTATATGGCCCCGGTATTTTTTAATCCCAACAACATTACGGTGTAGCAATACGTACCATAATCGGGGACGAATGAGGTATGGACTTTGTCCTTCGGGTCCATTTTGATTTAGTTATATCCTAAGAAGGCATCCACAAAGCTTAGCAGGGCGTATCTTGATGTGGAATCAATGACCTGGTCAATCTTAGGGAGGGGAAAACAGTTTTTAAGGTAGGCTTTGATGAAGTCGAGTAATCGATGCACATTCACCACTTCTCGCTCTTCTTCTTTACTAGTATCACATTCGCTTGCCATGTTAAGTACTTTGTCTCCCTCACGAAGCTGGCTTTAAGCAGCTTTTGCACTTCCTTCTTGATTACGACTTACCTTTCTAGAGCAAAATGCCTCTTTTTTTACTTGACAGGCTATGCTGTGTTATCAATATTGAGGCTATGGGTCACTAGGTTAGGGGAAATTTCGGGCATGTCCGATGCCAACCAAGCGAACCTATTCGGATTTGCTCATAAGAGGGTGATGATTTTGTCTTTCACTTCGACTGGAGTCTCAATCCTGACTTTCTTGGCCTACTTAGGTGAGGTTCTAATCTAGACGTCTTCTGTTTTCTCTTTGGGCTCCTCCCTCTTAGCCAGCCTCTCCTGCAGGCCTATTTTTAGTGTGAAGACATCGTCTCCTTTAGCTACCTTAACGTATAGCTCTCATGAGAGCTTTTGATCACATTGCATACTCTCATCCCAGTTGGGGTCGGAATTTGGCCTTCAAATGAAGGGAGGATGCGATAACCCCAAACGAGTTTAGGCTTGGTCTTTGTAAGAGTGCATTATAGAGGGAGGGGCAATCAATTACAACAAACACTACGAGTCATTGTGCCACGTTATTGTCATTGCCAAGTTCCATATCTAACGTAATGATACCCTTAGCTTGGACCGTACTTCTATTGAAGCCGATCAGATTATGGTGGTATGGCTTCGTTTTCACCGATAGCTTCTTCTTCATCCTCTCATATGTATGGAGAAAGATTGTGTCAGTGGAGTTGCCAGTGTCTACCATAATCTTCAAGACCTCAAATTTTGAGATCCTCGCCCCTATTACTATGGTGTCTTAATGGGGTGTATTGACCCCTTTAAGGTCTTCATTAGCAAAGGAGATGGAAGTGTCTAGCTTCTATTTCTTCTCCCTTATAGCCAGTATCTCTGATAGGGTGTTAACCGAGCTGTTAGTACTCCCCCCTGATGATTACATTTATGATAGCATTGGGGGCGTAATCATTGCGACGGTCATTATTCTACTCGGCATAAGCGTTTTCAGTCCGTCGACTTTGAGGTGCCCTATCTCCGTCATTATCAGAACAGTCATCGTTCCTCTGATGGGCCACATATTCGTTAAAGAAACCATGCTGAATGGCATATTCAAGGGTGTTCTTCAACTGGAAGCACTCATCAATCGTGTAGCCATGATCTTCATGGAACTGATAGTATTTGTTAGAGTTTCAATGACTAGGGTTCCCTTACATTTTTTGTGGCGGCTGGAGTAAATTTTGGTGCTTCACTTTAGAATAAACCCAAGCAATGGGTCTATTCAAGGGCATGTGCTAGGTGTAAATGGGAGGGGGGAACGAGTCGCGCTCGACTCGGTACTTCTTCTTCCCAAAGCTCTCCCCCTCTGGTCTGTTTGGTATTAATGCATCTCTGTGGTAGAATACACGAAGAAGCAAACTAAGAAAATAAAACGGGAGGTTTTAGCAAAGTTCGAGCAATTACCGAATGGATATGACATACCACTCGATCTTATTCGACCAATAATCTGCCGGATATGATGCACCGGTCCGAATTGAAGGGTCACTCGCCACTATTCCTTGCTAAAGAGAGTAGATAAGAGTTGAATGATAACGAAAACATTAAGGTTGCTCAAGTGAACAATTTCTCTATTCATTAGTTGATCTTTACGTACAAGAAAGTAGAGATTTATATACCTATCTACTAGAGTTACTTTACATGTATGAAAAGACAAAAGGGTATTCTACAACTAGGTTACATAAATAATACCAAAAGGGGTAAAAGGGGCAACGAATACTCAGTGTGGAAGAGAAAAGAATCAGTCTGGAATATTGTGTTAGAAGACACATGTCGCTTGTTAACTGGACATTAGGAGTATGATACAAAGTAGGTGGAAACAGAGTAATGCTTATGGTCAGGGGCTAACCTGATGGAGACCGGGTCAGGGACTAATTAGTTCTTTTGAAGAGAACTCAACTTGATTCGGGGTTAGATGCTTGTGGTTAGATCGAGAGCTCGACTTGGCTACTCTTAGGCTATCTCTTGAGATAAAGTGTTGCTGCTGAATAAGGGTAGATTTGACGTATGTAAGAATCTAATAATCAGGTTTGCAGGAGATTAGCTCGGGATAGGAATCACCGTCTCGATTATGGCCTAGAGCTAGTATCCTCCGAATGAGTCCTTGGGATCTTCTAGCTCAACTGCGGATGATCGGTTTGAGGGGTTGATTCCTAACAGGTATCCTATTGTTGAGGCGATCCTTTATGGATAGTTTTTCCTTGTCTTACTTTCCACTTGACCTTTCTTAGTTAGTGTTGCGCTTAATGCGAATGTTGTCTTCCTGGTCAATGTACTTCTAGGCTTTATTTTAGAAGTCAACCAGGGTCTTCGGCTTGCTCTTCGCAACCAATTGAAAGAAATCTCCTGAAGGTCAGATGTCGAGTTGGATGGCATGGACAATGACTCCTTTATCTAGTTGAGGGATCTCAACCACAGCATTGTTAAACTGTATCATGTAGTCATGCAGGGACTCACCTTCTCCCTGCCTTACTAGGTACAAGGACAATGTGTCCTTAGACGGGGGTTTGCCAGCCTTAAAATGGAAGCTAAATCTCCGTGCCAACTCATCAAAGGAGCTGATGGAATTGTCGGGGAGGTGGTTAAACCACCTCTAAGCTGCCTTCCTCAGAGTGCCTGGGAAGGCCTTGCATATTATAGCATTCCTGTTACCATAAAGGTTTATAAGGGTACGAAAGTGGAGATGATGGTTGTCAGGATCACCCATGCCATTATACTGATCTAGGGATAGAAGTTTACCACTAGGGGGCAACACTTTGTTCTATACACCCTTGGTGAATAGGGGTTTTTGCCAGCAGCCTTGCTCCCTTGCTGCTTAAAGAGCCACCTTATCATGGTACGGAGCTCATTCAAGTCAACATCTATTTGCTTGATGAGCTCGTTGGGCAGCTAAGTGAGCTTACACTCCTTGCGAGTCAGCTTCTTGTTCTTTGCCAGCCAAAGGTCGATTACTGGTAGCCGTAGACCTTATTGGTTGTTGATGCAATGGTGGATCAGGTTATTGATCCTTGCCATTTTGTTGTGACTACCGAATGTTGTTCCGCTTAGTGTAGGCATTCGAAGCTTAGGTGGGGGGGAGGTGGGGTGAGTTTATGCGCTGTGTCACTCCGCTTCATCTAAGTGAGCACAGAACAGCTTGTTCTATGTAGCATACTCTTCAGTTAGACGTTCTATGCACTCCAAGCACTCCTCCAACACAACCCTTGGGAGGGGCTGATTGCCCCTAGGTTGGTTGTTAGTTAGCAAGAGAGATTTTCTCCTATAAGTATAGGAAAATGGGGTCGTTATACTCGATATATCCTGCTTATTCAAGATATGATTGTTTCATCCTTATCTTATGTATTCTAGTCGTTGCAAGAATTATTGGACTTGGTTCATACAAGCCTAAGGCTTAGGCTTACGGGGGTGAGCCTTAAGCTATAAGACATATTGGATACAGTTGGACCTAAGGAGCCCATGTCTAAAGTGCCTTGTCAACAAGATGTATAGGTTTCTTAAATTTATAAGTATGACTTTTGCCAGGAAAGTGGGTAGTTCTATTTTTGAATTTCAAAGGAAAATTTTTGAGTAACTATGGAGAATAAGAAAATTAAAGAATCAAGCTTTAAACTTTAGAGAGTAGCTGGATAGAGGTTCTGGCATTTTTTAATTTATTTTGCTTACTTGTTTTTCTTATTTTTATTTTTATAATTACATTATAAGGATTGAATGAAAAGGGAACTAATTTGTTATAAGCGGTGATAAAAACCTAGTACAATCTGATTACATATTTGTTTCTTTACTAATTTAAACTCGCTCACTCTCTTATTCAAGAGTTCTACTATAATTTGCCAAAGTTGCACAAGTGTATATATGTATATGTATTTAATCTTTGTTTATTTCTTTTATCAATTTTGCTAATGTGACAATGCTAGAAATTTTGTCAAACCCGGTCCAGGTAGTCGATCCAAATAAGTGAGAGTGTCTAAGGTTAAAGGGATAAATTGGGGTTTAGACCACAATTTGATCCAATCGACTCTATGGAATGGTTAAGTTGAACTAGATTGGATCATAAGGGTCAATCTAGATTTGATAACATTGAATGCCTAATTGCATTATTTGCTATGTAGCTATTTCATGTATGCAAAAGGATATGAGCCCATGTGTTTTCAAGAGGAACTTGCTCAATTTAAAAAAGTGGAGATGTTGGTGTAATTTGCCCTTATGATAATCTAGTTTTTTTCCCCTCCTTTTAGCAAATTTGGATATATTATGTTCAGTGAGAACGACAATTAAAAATGCTGCGAGCCCCTAAAATCATCTTTAGAGCAACCATACTTAAATTTAGGGCCATCGGGAAAAACTTATTTGAATAAACTCAAACTTTACGACTAAGTTAAAAAAGTTAGTTAAAGTGACTTAGTATGGTTAGATTTTAAAAATAATATCCTAAAACCCTAATTTTAGTCTTAGAAGTGCAATTATTCAATATAGCATTAACTTTATCAAAACACCTAAAACTGAGTTAAAACGCAATGAGGACTTAAAGATAAGTTATTTAAGTTATGAAAAAGAATAATGTAGCATAATATACTATATGGATATATGTGTATTTTTATGAATATACTCAATATATATAATAAATATACCTATAAATTAACTCGAAATTATATAATTATATATAACAAGTGATAAATTCACAAAATTAAATGGGAAGGGTATCTTAAAAATAAAAGAGATGATAGAAACATGATTATATGCGTATAATTACTCATTACGTGTATTATATATATAGGATATATACTAGTATATTAATAAAACTACTAAATATTAATAAAATATATATATATAACATTGAAAATAACTTAAAATGTCATCTAAAACTCATCTAAAAATTTGAGAAAAATCTGGAATGAGGCTATAATCGCTATAGCAGGCTCCAAAGATTCAAGTAGCTAAATCAAAAGTAGAAATCAAAAGATTTGGCCACCTCCTATGACACTTTTTCAAAATAATAAACAAACAAAGATTACTTAATTCCTAAGCAAATTTAGTCGACCTCAACTAGTATATATAGGCTATTAGGACTTCATTTTTGACATTTTAGAAACCTAAGACACCTAGAGAAAATTTCGAAAAATTATAGAAAAATAGAGCACCCTATTGCACCCTTCTAGTTGCTGACCTAAACGAAGACTTGACAATGCACCCTCGTAGTCATTAGAGGAGAACCTATTGCTTAGGCCTTTCAACCACTCCTTGCCGACCAACGACCATCGGAGCCCCAACAAATAGTTGGTCTTTAGTCTTACCTTGTTTTTCATGAAATTTCTAAAAATCCCAAACTTTTCCAAAAGAATATGAAAAACTTAAGTCCTAGGTTATTTTAGATGTACTTTCAATCTATAATTTTATTTTTGCAAAATTATGAATATTTTATATTAAATATATTAAATGATGTTGTTTCGAACTCAAAAATTTTTTTTATATATATTTATATTTATTACATTTTTTGGCCTTAAAAATGACTAAAAAATAGGATAATTTGTGAAATAAATTGATTTTAGGGAAAATTGTTATGCCCTAAACAGAAGGAGTCATAACAGTCTCATCTTGTAAATCATCCTAAGATAGAAGCTGATCTCATAGCTATTATCGTAGATATAGCCTACACAAGGGGTGCACAACTTAACAAGCTTAAAGCATCCGTTCTGATATTTGTGAGTAGTCAAACCTATGGTATAGCTTTACAAAATATCTGTTCTATATAATCTATTGTCTCATAACACAATAGTACTTACATAAATGTATTACATTCAAAGTTATAATTTACAATCATAATTTACCAAAAAGCCATAGGTTTTGTAGACTATTTAC
Organism: Lumnitzera littorea; assembly: GCA_024138015.1. Classification (NCBI taxonomy): domain Eukaryota; kingdom Viridiplantae; phylum Streptophyta; class Magnoliopsida; order Myrtales; family Combretaceae; genus Lumnitzera; species Lumnitzera littorea. Next base: position 72,657,808 of record JAMXBB010000011.1, on the reverse strand, counting down.
AATAAGTTAAGAAACTAGTAGGCATCCTAGAAAATCCTAATTAGTTTCCTTAAAACTCAAAAGAAAATTCAAAAGAAAGGTCAAAAGCCCAGGTTTACTTGATTTTTCGTTCTTCACTTTCCTAGTCAACAGCACACTAACCTAGGGTTGGTGATATTAGAACATCTTGTCTTCACTCAGTACCTGCAAAAGAGTCTATGGAGATGTGAGCACAAGTAACTTAGTAAGTAGGATAGAATCAGAAGAGTACCGAACAATCACAAGTAAGGTTATTAATTATGATGAAATACAATACAACAAATCATATAAAATATCGCACAATGTTATCGTGTCCATTGTGAGGTTAGAGAAATTACATCCGCTCCAACCTGGATTGAGGAGTTTTATCGTGACTCAAATTAAACCAAATCCAGGCTTGTGCAATGGATAGCACCTTCCTCTCGTGACCACATTCGAACCACGGCCTCTACCCTTGCTGTGACCTCTTTGCCTATCTCTTAGTTCGATTAAGGATAAGGAAAGGACTATTTTAGCTATCATCTTTGAAGAAAGTCGGTATTTGGCCTAATACTCTTAATCGTTTCCCTTAATAAGTGTTATGCATGTCTAGTTTCGTTTTAGTCGAATAATTATTAGTTGTAATTAGGGGTAACTAACCAAGTTCATATAATACAGAATCAATATGAACATGTAAAATAATACACCAAGGACTTTAACTCTTATCACAATTAAGTATCATATACACACAGAGCATGCATATAACCAACTAATTACAAACATAACCAAAAGTATTCTTAAGTCTCTAGATACTTTAATATAATATCCTAACAAATGGTAAAGCTACAATCCCAACTTACTTATTTAGATGCTCACTATAGAATACTCGAGTTGTCAAAAGTCTAACCATTGGGAGATCCTATATATACATAAAACCCAATTTCAGTTTTCGTAATAGTTACGAAAACATTAGGGTTTAATCTAAAATAGTTATATATATATATATATAATATCACAATAATATATAGTTTTATTATTATATATATTGAGTTAAGTTATTAATTATTGATAATATACGTAATTTATACTATTACGTATTATATATTATTTTGATCGTATCGAAACGTATTATTAATTGATTAAACCACATTTTAATTTTGGTAGGGTTACCATAATATGCATATTCTAGAATATTATAGAGTTATAGGTTATATTACCTAAGATTGTTCAATTTTAATAAAATTAGTACCGTTGGGTTCATATAGATTTAACGGCATGTGTTACGGGTCTTGTTTCTAGAAATGACTTTTAATGGGTAGTTCAAGTTTTTAATATAGTTATACGTATCTATATAAATATTATTATATTATAAGTAATTTATGTTATTAAACTGGATTTTACTTGATTTGTCAATATAATGTTATAATATAAGTATTATCTAACTTAAACACATATAACATTTCTTGGTCAATAAAATATCATTAAATATATTAAAAATATCCTTTTTATCTAATCTAATCAGTACATCTATACATTTTATTCAACTATTTATTTCATTTAAAATTATTATTATAAAAAATATGTTACGATTTGTAATTTAAGTAATTTTACTACGTAAATTCGTAATAAATAGTTTTGGTCACCAAATAATTCTCCAAAAATTTCTATAGACTCCTAAAAATATGAGGAACTTAGCTATTACTTGGTTTCAAGTTTTTGATCTATTATCTATATATTCGTACTTACGATTTTACCCTTGAATTATCCTAAATTACCCAATTATAAACATTTTTAACCAAATTAATTTCAATCTATCCTAACATTATTATTATTCACTAGAGATAAGTACATGCCCATTTCATTATTTAATTTCATAATTTCCTATTTATTTGACAATTTTAACCTATTTTCAAGTTGTTTTTAGGCCAAGAAATACAATAAATATAAAAAATATTCAAATCAAAATTTGGGCTACATTGCAATTATTTATATATCATATACATCCTACAAAAAAATTTTGAGCTAGAAATATCATTTAATGCATTTATTTTGCAAATCAAACTTCGGATGAACAGTAGTTTTCTTAAGCAAATATACTAAATCTTACGAATTTTTCAAAAATAAAAATATCACATGAAAACATATTTGAAATAACCTAACTACAATTTTTTTTTTCATAATTTTCTGGGTAGATTTGATATTTTTTATGAATTATTGAAAAATAAGATAGGAAATTGACCTCTGTGTTCTTGGATGCTAGGGTGGCCGCGGAGGTTGGGTGGTTGTCGGACAGCCTACACGATGGGTGGGCTACTTGGTGATGGTTAGGTTCCATAGCAGATCAGCGAGTGTCTTAGGAACTAGCCAAACATGATAATTGCTCTGTTTTTCTTATAATTTTTTTTCTATTTTCTACAATTTTTTCTAATTTTTTCTTTCAGTTGTTTCTAGCTTGTAAAGTTGTGAATTGATGTATTGAAGCCTATTTATACTTGTTGGAGTTGCTTGTTGCCCTTTTGAATTTTGTTTTATTTTTTCCTTGCTTTCCCCCCATAAATGCAAGTAGGAGGTGTCAATTTAGAGCTGTTTGAAGCTTTTGATTCAGCAATTTAAACCTCCACAGTTTGCCACAGTAATGTCCAGCAATTTCTAGTTGCAATTGAAGTTTGTAGGATAGGTTTTGCACTTATTTTAGTATTTTATGTATACTTTATTAATATTCAGTTGTTTATTAATATATGAGTATATATATCATGTATATATGTCGCGCGTAATATACAACTATACTCATATAATTAAGTTTCTAGCATATTTTTTATTTCTAAGATATGTTTTCTTAATTATTTTTATGAATTCAACATAANTTATTTGCTATGTAGCTATTTCATGTATGCAAAAGGATATGAGCCCATGTGTTTTCAAGAGGAACTTGCTCAATTTAAAAAAGTGGAGATGTTGGTGTAATTTGCCCTTATGATAATCTAGTTTTTTTCCCCTCCTTTTAGCAAATTTGGATATATTATGTTCAGTGAGAACGACAATTAAAAATGCTGCGAGCCCCTAAAATCATCTTTAGAGCAACCATACTTAAATTTAGGGCCATCGGGAAAAACTTATTTGAATAAACTCAAACTTTACGACTAAGTTAAAAAAGTTAGTTAAAGTGACTTAGTATGGTTAGATTTTAAAAATAATATCCTAAAACCCTAATTTTAGTCTTAGAAGTGCAATTATTCAATATAGCATTAACTTTATCAAAACACCTAAAACTGAGTTAAAACGCAATGAGGACTTAAAGATAAGTTATTTAAGTTATGAAAAAGAATAATGTAGCATAATATACTATATGGATATATGTGTATTTTTATGAATATACTCAATATATATAATAAATATACCTATAAATTAACTCGAAATTATATAATTATATATAACAAGTGATAAATTCACAAAATTAAATGGGAAGGGTATCTTAAAAATAAAAGAGATGATAGAAACATGATTATATGCGTATAATTACTCATTACGTGTATTATATATATAGGATATATACTAGTATATTAATAAAACTACTAAATATTAATAAAATATATATATATAACATTGAAAATAACTTAAAATGTCATCTAAAACTCATCTAAAAATTTGAGAAAAATCTGGAATGAGGCTATAATCGCTATAGCAGGCTCCAAAGATTCAAGTAGCTAAATCAAAAGTAGAAATCAAAAGATTTGGCCACCTCCTATGACACTTTTTCAAAATAATAAACAAACAAAGATTACTTAATTCCTAAGCAAATTTAGTCGACCTCAACTAGTATATATAGGCTATTAGGACTTCATTTTTGACATTTTAGAAACCTAAGACACCTAGAGAAAATTTCGAAAAATTATAGAAAAATAGAGCACCCTATTGCACCCTTCTAGTTGCTGACCTAAACGAAGACTTGACAATGCACCCTCGTAGTCATTAGAGGAGAACCTATTGCTTAGGCCTTTCAACCACTCCTTGCCGACCAACGACCATCGGAGCCCCAACAAATAGTTGGTCTTTAGTCTTACCTTGTTTTTCATGAAATTTCTAAAAATCCCAAACTTTTCCAAAAGAATATGAAAAACTTAAGTCCTAGGTTATTTTAGATGTACTTTCAATCTATAATTTTATTTTTGCAAAATTATGAATATTTTATATTAAATATATTAAATGATGTTGTTTCGAACTCAAAAATTTTTTTTATATATATTTATATTTATTACATTTTTTGGCCTTAAAAATGACTAAAAAATAGGATAATTTGTGAAATAAATTGATTTTAGGGAAAATTGTTATGCCCTAAACAGAAGGAGTCATAACAGTCTCATCTTGTAAATCATCCTAAGATAGAAGCTGATCTCATAGCTATTATCGTAGATATAGCCTACACAAGGGGTGCACAACTTAACAAGCTTAAAGCATCCGTTCTGATATTTGTGAGTAGTCAAACCTATGGTATAGCTTTACAAAATATCTGTTCTATATAATCTATTGTCTCATAACACAATAGTACTTACATAAATGTATTACATTCAAAGTTATAATTTACAATCATAATTTACCAAAAAGCCATAGGTTTTGTAGACTATTTACAATAAGTTAAGAAACTAGTAGGCATCCTAGAAAATCCTAATTAGTTTCCTTAAAACTCAAAAGAAAATTCAAAAGAAAGGTCAAAAGCCCAGGTTTACTTGATTTTTCGTTCTTCACTTTCCTAGTCAACAGCACACTAACCTAGGGTTGGTGATATTAGAACATCTTGTCTTCACTCAGTACCTGCAAAAGAGTCTATGGAGATGTGAGCACAAGTAACTTAGTAAGTAGGATAGAATCAGAAGAGTACCGAACAATCACAAGTAAGGTTATTAATTATGATGAAATACAATACAACAAATCATATAAAATATCGCACAATGTTATCGTGTCCATTGTGAGGTTAGAGAAATTACATCCGCTCCAACCTGGATTGAGGAGTTTTATCGTGACTCAAATTAAACCAAATCCAGGCTTGTGCAATGGATAGCACCTTCCTCTCGTGACCACATTCGAACCACGGCCTCTACCCTTGCTGTGACCTCTTTGCCTATCTCTTAGTTCGATTAAGGATAAGGAAAGGACTATTTTAGCTATCATCTTTGAAGAAAGTCGGTATTTGGCCTAATACTCTTAATCGTTTCCCTTAATAAGTGTTATGCATGTCTAGTTTCGTTTTAGTCGAATAATTATTAGTTGTAATTAGGGGTAACTAACCAAGTTCATATAATACAGAATCAATATGAACATGTAAAATAATACACCAAGGACTTTAACTCTTATCACAATTAAGTATCATATACACACAGAGCATGCATATAACCAACTAATTACAAACATAACCAAAAGTATTCTTAAGTCTCTAGATACTTTAATATAATATCCTAACAAATGGTAAAGCTACAATCCCAACTTACTTATTTAGATGCTCACTATAGAATACTCGAGTTGTCAAAAGTCTAACCATTGGGAGATCCTATATATACATAAAACCCAATTTCAGTTTTCGTAATAGTTACGAAAACATTAGGGTTTAATCTAAAATAGTTATATATATATATATATAATATCACAATAATATATAGTTTTATTATTATATATATTGAGTTAAGTTATTAATTATTGATAATATACGTAATTTATACTATTACGTATTATATATTATTTTGATCGTATCGAAACGTATTATTAATTGATTAAACCACATTTTAATTTTGGTAGGGTTACCATAATATGCATATTCTAGAATATTATAGAGTTATAGGTTATATTACCTAAGATTGTTCAATTTTAATAAAATTAGTACCGTTGGGTTCATATAGATTTAACGGCATGTGTTACGGGTCTTGTTTCTAGAAATGACTTTTAATGGGTAGTTCAAGTTTTTAATATAGTTATACGTATCTATATAAATATTATTATATTATAAGTAATTTATGTTATTAAACTGGATTTTACTTGATTTGTCAATATAATGTTATAATATAAGTATTATCTAACTTAAACACATATAACATTTCTTGGTCAATAAAATATCATTAAATATATTAAAAATATCCTTTTTATCTAATCTAATCAGTACATCTATACATTTTATTCAACTATTTATTTCATTTAAAATTATTATTATAAAAAATATGTTACGATTTGTAATTTAAGTAATTTTACTACGTAAATTCGTAATAAATAGTTTTGGTCACCAAATAATTCTCCAAAAATTTCTATAGACTCCTAAAAATATGAGGAACTTAGCTATTACTTGGTTTCAAGTTTTTGATCTATTATCTATATATTCGTACTTACGATTTTACCCTTGAATTATCCTAAATTACCCAATTATAAACATTTTTAACCAAATTAATTTCAATCTATCCTAACATTATTATTATTCACTAGAGATAAGTACATGCCCATTTCATTATTTAATTTCATAATTTCCTATTTATTTGACAATTTTAACCTATTTTCAAGTTGTTTTTAGGCCAAGAAATACAATAAATATAAAAAATATTCAAATCAAAATTTGGGCTACATTGCAATTATTTATATATCATATACATCCTACAAAAAAATTTTGAGCTAGAAATATCATTTAATGCATTTATTTTGCAAATCAAACTTCGGATGAACAGTAGTTTTCTTAAGCAAATATACTAAATCTTACGAATTTTTCAAAAATAAAAATATCACATGAAAACATATTTGAAATAACCTAACTACAATTTTTTTTTTCATAATTTTCTGGGTAGATTTGATATTTTTTATGAATTATTGAAAAATAAGATAGGAAATTGACCTCTGTGTTCTTGGATGCTAGGGTGGCCGCGGAGGTTGGGTGGTTGTCGGACAGCCTACACGATGGGTGGGCTACTTGGTGATGGTTAGGTTCCATAGCAGATCAGCGAGTGTCTTAGGAACTAGCCAAACATGATAATTGCTCTGTTTTTCTTATAATTTTTTTTCTATTTTCTACAATTTTTTCTAATTTTTTCTTTCAGTTGTTTCTAGCTTGTAAAGTTGTGAATTGATGTATTGAAGCCTATTTATACTTGTTGGAGTTGCTTGTTGCCCTTTTGAATTTTGTTTTATTTTTTCCTTGCTTTCCCCCCATAAATGCAAGTAGGAGGTGTCAATTTAGAGCTGTTTGAAGCTTTTGATTCAGCAATTTAAACCTCCACAGTTTGCCACAGTAATGTCCAGCAATTTCTAGTTGCAATTGAAGTTTGTAGGATAGGTTTTGCACTTATTTTAGTATTTTATGTATACTTTATTAATATTCAGTTGTTTATTAATATATGAGTATATATATCATGTATATATGTCGCGCGTAATATACAACTATACTCATATAATTAAGTTTCTAGCATATTTTTTATTTCTAAGATATGTTTTCTTAATTATTTTTATGAATTCAACATAATGTATATATATATATATAATTAAGTAATTTAAGATTAATTTATAAGTATAATTATTATTTATACCAAATATACTTACAAAAATATGTATATATTCATATAGTAAATTATACTATATTATCTTATTTTATTGCATAATTTATTTATCTCTAAGTTCTCGTTACATTTTGAGCTCGATTTTAGAGATTCCGCGCATTTTAGTATAATATTAAATAATTCTACTTCTAAGGGCAAAATTGTGATTTTGAGTCACTATTTTCAAAATCTAACTTTATTGAGTTACTTCAACTAATTTTTCTATCTTAGTCGTAAAGTTTAGACTCAATCGGTTAACTTTCTTTAAAAGCCCTAGATTTATGCTCGGTTGTCCTAAACTTAATTTTAGGGGCTCATAGAATAATTGATGAAATTAGGATCCAATTAATTCAAGATGTTTGTAATGATGTTAGAATAGGTTGGAATTAATTTGGTGTAAAAATCATATTATTTACTTAATTAACCATGATTTAGGGCAAAAATGTAATTTTATGTATATAGGTGATAAACTCAATTGCATGAAACAAGTTGCTAGTTGAATTCCATATATTTTTATGAGTCTATATAAATTTTCGTGGAATTATTTGGTGATTCTAACTATTTATTATGAATTTTCCTAGTTAAATAGCTTAAATTAATAATTAGGACATATATTTAGTAATAATATATTCAAATATGTTAATTATTTGATTAAATTACAATTAAACATACTTTGATAAGATAGGATTACTTATTATTTCGTGGTATTTTGTGATATTATCTGTATCGGGTTATGATATATACATGCTAGGATTAGATAATATACGATTCATTATGTTTATTGTAAAATTATGTAAAAAAATATTTTATTTATATAATACGATATCAATGTGATATTAATTACTATATAAGCTTTATTCGTACACTAGGATTAGAAATATCCTTTAGAGATTACCTTTTGAAAAGAACATGAAATACATACCATCGAGTTTAAACGAACTTAACGATATCGACTTTATTAAAATTGGACAACATTAGATAAATTTTTGATGATATTACGAAAAATATCGTTTTACAATGATCTTTTCATAATTGAAATGTAATTCGACTAATGAAAAATACGTTTCGATACAATCTAAACATTATAATATAAGTAGTAGTAAAACTATGTTTATTAGATAATATTAAGTAATTTAATATAACCTATATGATAAAGTAAATGCTTAAAGTATATACGTATACATATGTGTATATACTTATATTAATATATAAGTAATATACTTTGGAAGTACATATATATGTAATGTATGTATATATAAATATATATACATATAAGCAACTTTATTAAATAACAACATAAGTCGTATTTTAACTAAGTTATATAATAATACAAAAAACTAAATAAACCCTAATGTTTTCATAGATCTTACGAAAACTGAATCTAGGTTTAGGATGTGCAATATTAGCAAGGACAACATCAATATAGTCTTAGAAGTAGAGATTAAGCTTAAGGTACCACTTCTTTGGCTCCTTTGTAATGTTCATGAAAATTTTCTAATGAAGTTTGAATCATTCCTAACTATACATAATCTTCTTGAAGACCTTCTTATAAACGACTTCTAGATCTCACCAACTTTTCCTTTTAGTTCACTTGTCTAGGCTTGATGGTGCCTTAACTCCTCCTTAAGTTTATGGATCATCGCCTTATGCTCTTTCTTGCTCTTCACGTAACACTCCATTGCAATCTCCATCAAGGTAAAGTTCCCCTTCACATTCATTAGCACAATATCCATACTCAACAACTTTGATTAAAGACCCTCACCTTCTCCTCTAACTTTTTAGTCACTGCATGGCAATTGAGAATAACTTTGAAGCTAAGTAATCCTCTTAGCCCTTGAGTTGATCTACTCCCATAAGTACTTTGCCTTGGCTCAAGCCTTCTTCTATAGGTGGTCGACCCTTGTAGTTGTACTTTAAGCCTCTTTCTTTACCTTCATCAAATCATTCCTTATGTCTTTGCCATTTGTAGCAAAGTGTTAACTTTAAAGTGCAATTGGTTGTTCTTTATACACATAGTTTCATGGTTAGTAGTAACTTCGTGTACCTTCTGCTTGTTGACCCCCCATGAGTTGAACATTTCAACTATTTGTGAGCTTGCTTGGAAAAGTAGTGATGAAATTGATTCATCGTAGTATCACGGCTTATTTGTCAAGATTCATAAGGATACTTACATAATAAAGCTTTATACATATTAGGTTTTCAAATCTCTCAAGAGTCAAGCCCTTAGAGGTGTCCTTAAGGGTAGGTTTCCCTCCTAGTAGGATAAGCCCCCTAAACAGCTCGCAACATACTTTACAGTGACCGAGCCCTTGTCATTCATATAAATGTCCCATTTGGGATGACATACTGACTAACAAGCCTTAGGGTGTAAGCGTAGGATGATAGTCTCAAAGCATGGGGATTTTCAAACCCTTTTTCCTTTAGCTCAGTTTGCTTAGGCTTCTCTTTCTCAAGGCACAAAAGCTATCCAAAAGCCTTTGTTCTCAAAGGTCATCTTAGCTTATAGTCAAGTCCTCATTCCTTTAAGCTATTTTTAAGCCATGCTCAACCACATCCTCCCGAGGATGCTTCTTTTTTTGTTCATTATCTTGATTCACTGATGGTTTCGATTTTAGGTTTAGCTTTAACTTTATCTTCAAACTAAAATCTTCACTGAAGTGTGTAGGCGTTGTCCTTTTAGGCTCATTAATAACCATTGGTTTACCTTTAGGTGGCTGTAGAACTCTCTTTTGAGCCATGACATCTTTATTTGCTTTGGCTTTGCCGATGTCCATGCTAGCTCCCTTGAGAACTGAAATGCTAAACTCCCTCGAGAACTGAAATGCTAAACTCCCTCATACTTGTAAAGCCAACAGAACAACTTCCCCAGCTTTACTAAATGAACAACTCACTAGTGATAAGACTACCTTAGCATGGTAAGAGTCTCAATTAGTACTTTTACCATCCTTCTTGTTCTCTTCTTCATCAAGATTAGACTCCATGTTGAGAACCAATGGGCTTCTCTCCCCGTATTGAAAGGTCAAGTCTTCTTCTCCAACTCACTCATGATATACTTGGCTACCTCATTGTCATGAGCCATCAATGTTATAGTGCTCAACCTAATTAGCTTAACCCAATTTATCTAAAAATCAACGTTAACCTCCTACTCTAACACTACGAACTTCTCCTTCCACCATGGATGGATGAAGTCAACTCTTTGAATAATTTTCTTTTATGATGGCTCATAAGATACCACCAATTGTTGCTTGAGCATTTTAGCTAATAAAAGTTTCTGAATAGTTTAAGAGTTGCTTTCCATATGAATCTCCAGCATAGATCTTTCAAAAGCGATAGGTATGTAGTATGCATCCTAAATGAGCTGGGTAGGGCCTATTCTATGGTAACTAAAAAAGGATTTCTGAAGATCATTGAAAGGAATTCAAAGTTTGTATTCTTAAGTTCTCATGGTACAAGAAAAATGTATTTCCCTTGGTTAGTGCAACTCGCATGTTCATCATAGGCCTCTTCAACACCTAACCAAAAGGCAATAGGTCAAAGTACATGCAGATGTTATTGAACTCCTCATCAGACAATTCGATGTGCATGCTGTTGGGGGCATTGTTTGATTTAACTATAGTAATTATTAGGATCACTAACTTTGCATGTTTTTTATGCGAATCATAACCAAGAACGGACAAGGCTAGTCGCTGAATGAGTCTAAACTCATCGAAAGCTTGAAAGAGGGGGTGATGGGGAATGTGCAAAAGAACAAAGCGAATGAAAAGCAAGCAAACCCATGAATAGCTCCAATGGATATGACGCACCAATGGAACTTTCGAGGACTCACAGCACAACTCGATATAATGTACGAATTAGATTGGTGAGGTTACTCGCCACTTAGCCTTACTTAAGGGTTAGGATAAGAGTGGAATAAAAGTAAACAATTAATGTTTACAAGAAGAGAAGAATATTCAGTATGTTAATGGTAATCTGATCTATTGCAGCTACATGTACAATGGGTATTTATACCCAAGAACTTAAGGCAACTTACTCAAAAGGGAAAAAGAAAAAAAGGGGTATTTCCCTAAAGAAGTAATTTATAAGAATACAAAGGGTAAAAAGGAATATTTAAGAAAAACAATGATTGGTATATCAGATTCTTCACGTAGTACTGTATACGTGGCATGGGTACACTAGTAACGTTGTTAGAGGATGCAAACGAAAAAGTTAGGGTACTTGTCCAAGCAAGGGCAATTGATTAGCTTGGTGTCTATCTCTCAGCTTTTCGACAAAGGTAGCACCAAGAAATTGGATGGTTCGGACATAGTTGAGCAAACGCGCGGGGTTTAACAGCTCTTTGGACATTCAATAATTCAGCATACTTCAGAAAGATGGACAATCATTCGGCTAGGCATACAAAGTGACTTGGTAAAGAGATACTTGGCTTCGATAGGAGTTGAATGGAGCATGAAGATCTGCTTTGCTAGCCCTTTCAATCCTTAAGCTCGGCTGGGGTCAAAGGCCCAATAGTGTGATTCCTATCATTCCCTTCGAGTTGATTTGGATTTGGGATCAAATCTGAATGGTCTTCGATCAGCTCTTTGTTAGGGTGATATAGACTGAGGTCGGCAATGTTAAAGGTGTCAGAACCCCATAGTCCTTGGGCAACTCCGATTTGTAGGCATTATCATTGATCTTCTGGAGGATTCTAAAAGGTCCTTTAACTCTTGGGGATGTTTGTTCCTTCTCTTGCTCGAAAACCTCTCTTTATTTAGGTACAACCACACCAAGTCTCGCGATTGAAAATGTTTCGATGTCCTATCTTTGGCCTTCTCTTGCATACATCTAGCAATTTAGTCGATGTGCCGAGTGACTTTGTCTTAGATGTATTTAAGGGATTGTGCTCTAGCTCTTGCATTAGGGTCTTCTTGCATGGGTATAGGTATAAGGGTATGATTGAGGGGTAACTTGGGATTAAAACCATAGACCACTTCAAAGGGGGTCTGCTTAGCGGTGTCATGCACTATTTGGTTGTAAGTGAATTTGACCACTGGTAAGCAGACATCTTAGTTAGCCAAGTCTTGCCCCATTGCAGCTCGGACTAGTGATCCTAAAGTACGATTAACCACCTTTGTTTATCTATCAGTTTAGGGGTAACGCGAAGTACTAAATAGTAGTTTGGTTCTCATATGACGCCACAAGGTCCTCTAGAAATGACTTAAGAACATCGAGTCTCTATGGGAGACTACACTTCTCGACATGTCGTATAACTGCATAATCTTCTACAAGAAAACAGAAGCAATAACCAAAGCGTTGTTAGTCTTGGAACAGAGCATGAAGTGTGCCATCTTGTTGAACTTATTTACAACAACCATTACAAAATCTTTGCCTCAAGAAGTTCGTAGTAGTCCAAGAACAAATTCCATGCTTAATTCAGTCCATGGCTTCGTCGGAATAGGCAAAGGCATTGCTTTTCCTTGTTCGACTCAGTACTTAACCCTCTTGCACATGGTATAACTTTCAAGAACTCGGTGTACATTTCGTCTCATTCTTAGCCAAAAGAATCGACCACTTAACAATTCATACGTCTTTTTCTCCCCAAAATGGTCGGATAGTCCTCCATTGTGGGCTTCCCTGATCAGCACCTCCCGAAGTGAATAAGTCAGCATACACAAATTCTCCTTGGAATAAGTATCTTTCCTCCATATGATACTCATCATCTATCCTTCTATTGACACAACGCGCAAGTATGGGCCTAAAGTGTAGATCCTTAGAATATTGTTCTTTGATACTTGCAAATCCAAATAGTTTGGTCTGCAGTTCATTCAAAAGTACATGCCTTCTCGAAAGAGTATCTGCAACTATATTGCTCTCTCCCTACTTGTGTTTTATCATGAAATTGAATCCCCCAAGGAATTTAATCCATCTCGCCTGTTACTTCAACAACTTATTCTGACTTTAGGGGTACCTAAGGGACTCATGGTCAATATAGATGATAAATTCCTTCAATAGTAGATAATGCTGCCATACTTGCAATACTTGGATTAGTGCCAAGAGTTCTTTGTCATATACTGAGTAATTTAGCTGAGGTCTTCTAAGCTTCTCACTATAGTAGGTAATTGGTCAGCCTTCCTATATTAAGACAATGCCTATCCCAATGCTTGACGCGTTACACTCTAGCTCAAATATTTTCTCTAAGTTAGGCAGGAATAGTATAGGGGGTGAGGTTAATCTTTCCTTTATCTCTGTGAAACTTCTCTCCTCCTTTTCTCCCCATTAGAAGTTGATGTTCTTCTTTATTAACTCAATAAGTAGTGCTGTGAAGGTGTTGAAATTTCTGATACATCTTCTATAGAAGGAAGCCAATCCATGGAGACTTCTCATGTCGGCACAAGTAATAGGAGTTGGCCACTTGACGATTGCTCGGATCTTTTTGTTGTCTACTCATAAGCCTCCTCTACTTACTACGTAGCCTCAGAATAAAACTTTTTCCTGAAAAAAACAACACTTCTTAAGGTTACCGAATAATCTCTCGGCACAGAGGATATTTAGTGCGGTTCAGAGATGTTTATAATGACTTGGCATGTTGATACTATAGACTTGGATGTCATCAAAGTACACCACAATACACTTTCCTATCAGATGTGTCAATACATAGTTCATCAGTCTCATGAAATTACTCAGGGCATTTGATAAGCCAAAAGGTATGACCATCCATTCATAAAGTCCATGTCAAGTTTTGAATGCCATTTTCTACTTATCTCCCAACCTCATGCAAATTTGATGGTAGTTAGACTTGAGATTAATCTTACTGAAGATCTTAGCTCCACTTAATTCATCCAACATATCTTCTAATCTCGGAATAGGATACTTATATTTGATTGTAATCTTATTCACTGCTCGACTGTCTATGCACATCCACTAGGTTCTATCCTTTTTTGGCATTAGAAGCACTGGCATAGCACAACAAGGGGCTAAGACTTTCCCAAACATAGCCCTTCTCTGGTAACTCACTGACTTGGCATTATAGCTTAGAAGCCTATTTAGGACTCATCTGATTGGCAAGCTTACTTGGCAAGGTAGCATTGGGTATTAAGTCAATGCAGTGTTCTATGCCTCGTAGTGGGGGTAACCCTTCACACAACTCTTCTAGAAATAGATTGACAAATTCGTCCAACAATGCTCTCCCTTCCTAAGGTAGTTCACCCTATTCCCTCATCTTTAATCAGTGCTTGACCAACATAAGGGTCGGCTCGTTAGTATCGATGGCCTCTCAAATTTTGGCTCTACCCATCACCGGAGCCTTCTTCGATCTGCGAGCAAGTTTAATTTATAGTTTGTTAACTTCACTCAGCAACATCGGGTTTAGTGTAGTCTTTCGGCCATCTTTCTCGAACATACACATATTCTTATACCTGTCGTGAATAACTTTCCTGTCAAACAGCTATGGTCAGCCAAGCAGTACATATGAGGCATACATGGGTAGCACATTGCAAAGAATTTTGTCGGAGTAATGTCCGATAGTAATCGGTAGTACTACTTGTCGAGTGACAAGTAGTGACCCTTGTTATGCTCCAAAGTGAAAGAGTCGTAACAGTTCCACCGTGCAAATCATTCTAAGATAAAAGTTAGCCATATAGCTGCTATCTTAGACTTGATTTACATAAGGCATTCATAACTAATCTGCTTTGAAGTAAATAGTTCATAAATTAAATATTTTATTTACTTATAAACTTGAGAAAAATACATACTTATATTAAAATAATTTGAGTATATTTACAAGATTTAACAACCTAACATAATTTACTTGAGAAATTTGTAAATTAATGCTAAAAGCTTAAAAGACAAATCTAAACTTAAGAGTGTATCCGGTCTTCATTTTATATCTTCATTCCCCCAAGATCCAACAATTGTTAGCTTTAGGGTAATTATAGGTCGCTTCTTTACTAACACCTATAACAATATTTATAGGGATATGAGCAATCATAACTTAGTAAATTGGGATAGAGACTTAAAACCATACAACAAAGACAAATACTATTATCAACCACATTAGTTAGATGCTATGCATGTATAAGCAAATGCCATTGCACGATGTTATTTATTTCGTCGTAAGATTACAGAAATTGCACTCGCTCTAATCTGGGTTGAGGAGTTTTCATTAATACAATAGCTTACGACCAAACCCAAGCTTTTGTAATGGAGACTCTACTCCTCCCGCGACTACCTTCAAACCATTGACTTTACCTTGCCGCGACCTCCTCACCTATCACTTAGTTCAACTAAAGATGAAGAAGGGACCAATTATGCTATCCAATACCATCCCTATTGAAGGGATCGACATTTGGCTGAAGAATCCTAGTTTTCTCTTAATGGGTTGCTATGCAGGTTTAATTCATGTTTACAAGTCAGATATTTAAGTAGGTCTAGTTTAGGGTGATCAATCATTTCATATAAATCATACAATATAAGCCAAAGTAGTAAATCAAATTACATTATCAACTTAGAAATAAATACATGCGCACAATCAACTATTTAACAAATATAATTAAGTACAATTCCAAGCCTCCAAGTACTACAAATTAGTACTTTGAAATACAGCAATGTATTAATCCCAACTTACTTGGACTCTTTACTTGCTCACTTGAGGTAGGTCTTGTATTGGTTATTGCTAAAAATCCTTATAATACAAATATTATTTTAGTTTTCCACATAACTACTATAGGTTGGTTTTATCCTATAATGCTTATTGTTATCTTTTGTTTAAGGTTTAATATACCCAATTATTTATGTTTTCAAGTCTTTTACAATTAATCTTGCTTTATGCTAAGTTTCGATTTAGTTTCCAAATTAATTTTTAAATTAGGTTATAGTTCTGTTTCTAAGTACGATTTTATATGCGAATCCTAAAAACTCATTTCGACGCATAAAGTGAAATTAATCACATTATTATTGGGTTTCATAAATATCAAATTTAACTCCTAACCAGTATTTTGGCTTGTACAGTATATCCTATATCCTAACTCAACTACCGAGATTATTCCCGATGTGAGAAAATTTTATATTTTTTTATATAATTACCTAAATTTAAGTTCTATACTAGATTTAATACGTATTAATATTATTATTATATTATCCATTTTAACTTAATATTTTATATTTACCAAAATTCCAATTTCACATATTATCAAAATTACCTATATTTACTACATTATACCCCTAAAAATCACATCCAACTCCCTAAATACCATAATTATTATACCACATTAGATATGAACATCTTAAAATTTCTAATTATATACTCAATCACTAATTATTCAATTAATCATTAATTAACCCTAAAAAATCCTTAATTATATACATATTTTAAGGGCCTAAAAATCACTTAAAATTTTCAAAAATTAATTTCTCAAAAAGGGATTTGTGGCACTATTCTATATCATTTAAGTAGTTTATACAAAAATTTTGAGTCCAAAACTACACTCTTAAGCCTATTTATTTTTAATTCGAACAAAGCTCGGGTTTGTGAAATTTCTTAAGGACAATATATTTCTAGATATAAATTCAATAAAATAAAATTTTCCTCTAAATCTACATACTAAAATATCCTACAATTACAAGATTCATAATTTTTCAAATATTTTTAATAATTTAAGAAAAAATCGGGAGGGAATTGTAACTTATCAACGTTGGCTGCTCTGGCCACCAAGGCCTTGTCGACAGTATTGGGCACTATCACCACTGTGTGGTGGTGGTGGCCGTCCACTCTCAGGTCGCTGTCAGGTGGAAGTTCTCTTCTAAGGCTCTAATTGCACACTAATTTTCTAATTTTTTCCTAGAAATTCCCTCTCCTCTCTTCTTGTTTTCTCCTTAATTCTTTTGAATTCCAAACTAACTAAATGAGGTTTGGATTGTAGGTTTCTGAATTTACAGACTTGACAAGTGTCCTTATTTTCTTCCAAATTTGCTTTTTGTTTGGCTTAATTTAATTGGTTACCTTTATTTCTTAAAGACTAAGCTACTATGCCTTAATTCTAGAGTTTTCTTCACATTTCCATATTTTTCTTTAATTTTTTATGAATTTTCTTTAATTATTGAACATTATTTTAGCATATTTCATGTATTTTAAGTAATTATGCGTATTTCTACTTACATGTAAATTCATATACAGTACAAATAAATACTTCTAAATATTATTTAAGTTATTTTATAATTTTTACTATGCATATAATTTATCTTTTTCGATTCGTTAGTTATCAAAACTTATTTTGCATGTTTTCGATAAATAACGGAAGATTTACATATAATTCAATATTATAATAATTAATTATTTTATTATTTATTTTCCTAAATCTAAACTCATATGATCACTTTTACTAATATTCTTAGCTTAGTCATAAAATTTGGGCTAGATCGGACGATTTGCTTGATTGTCCTAAATTTTACAAACCGAATCTCGAATACCAAATTGTAGGTCTTACACCCCTTTCTCACTTAATCAATTCAACTTTTATGGCCTCAAGTGTGCAATAGTCGACAGTTTTGACTTGTGATTAGATCAGTTGATGCCACATTAGTACAACTTCCACTATCGACAATTAATGTGTTCACCTAATTATTCACTTTATAGGTGGTATAAAACAAGTTTTCCTTCTACTCCTCTTCCTATGAGGGTTACAAGTTTATTGTGCGTCGGATAACCAGGACCAATTGGTCCAAGTCCTTAGTAAACACATCCTCTTCAATCAATTCCTTCTCGGTAGCTTCTTTATCGGCAGTATTCTCTGCTTCCTCAAGTTCCTTATCAATACTTTCTAACTCTAGCTTTGAGACATCTCCCTTGATGATCATAGTCCTTCGGTTTGAACAGTGAGCAGCCATATGTCCGAACCTTTGGTACTTGAAGCACTTGGTCGGGCTCGTCTTCCTATCGGATTTTTGCCCTTTCTCAAAAATTTAGGTCGGCATGTCACTGTTAGGTTGGCCTTTTTGCTTAACTCGGACATCCACCTTGTGGATCAGTTCGATACTTGACTAAGCTTGATGACTTCCCTGTCTTGGTTGGTTAGTCGGTAGTTTAGTCACTACTCGGCTTCTTTTTTGCCTCTCCACTTATTGAGCTATTCTAATGACTTCATCCATCGTGGTAAATCGTTGGAGCTCCACAATATCTTCAATGTCACCTTATAACCTAGTAAGGAACCTAAAGATTGTTCGTGCTGGTGGTTCCTCCACTTCACATCGAATCATGAGTATTTGGAATTCTTGGACATATTCGTCAATTGTTCAGCCTCCTTGTCTCAGCTCCTAAAACCGATTAAAAGTGTTTTGCAGATAAATATCTGATATGAATCTTTTTCTTAGTATTCTATTCATTTTAGGCTAAGTATTAATCTTTTGGTAACTTTCTCACCTTTTCGTAGCCTGGAATTTTTTCCACCATATAGAAGCATACCTGAAAAACTTAATAGCAGCAATTTTCACTTTCTCGTAATTTTAGTACTAATAATAGTAAAAAACATGCTCCACTTTCTCTTCCCATTCTAAATATTCATCAATACTCCTAGATACATTACATTGAAGCTTAGAATCCGAAACTTCACATGGTCAGATGCTTTAGGGACTAGAACTTGAGCTTGTTCTTCTTCAAAATACTCTTCCTTGTCTTCTTCCTCTAATTCTCTCAGGTCTGTTCTTCATCTTACTCACCCACCTACTCCTCCACCTCGAATTGGTCGAGCTAGGTTTTGATCTCTAGTAAGTTAAGCAACTTGTGAGGTGTTAGGTACAGCTTCAGTTGGTCAATAGGCCAACGTGTGAATGGCTCAGGTTAAATCTACTGAGAGGTTAGCCCCTTCATTAAGTCTCTCGTTAGTGCTTCTTGGAGTACCTTGAGATTGTTGGTTGTAGTGGACAATATCACCGTTATCATCTCCAGCCCCATTATCAATACTTGGATCTGTCATTTCTTTAAACTAAAAACTAAACAGCTAGCAAACATAGTAGCTAAGATGAACTTAGTAACTTATTCTGTTTTACACACGCAAAACAAAATATAAACAGAACTTCAAAAACAAACTACAACTCAAGTGAAACTTTTGCTTCGATACCAAGATGATACAAGCTATGATTAAGAACAGACATAGCCGTTCGCTGAATGGGTCCAAGCTTGTCAAAAGCTTGAAAGAGGGGGTGATAGGGAATGTGCGAAAGAACAAAGTGAATGAAAAGTAAGCAAACCCACAAATAGCTTCAATGGATATGATGCACCAATGGAACTTCCGTGGACTCACGGCATAACTCAATATGACTTACAAATTGGACCGATGAGGTTACTCACCACCTAGCCTTACTTAAGAGTTAGGATAAAAGTGGAATGAAAATAAACAATTAGTGTTTACAAGAAGAAGAAGAAGAAGAATATTTAGTATATTAATGGTAGTCTGATCTATTGTGGCTACATGTACAGGGGGTATTTATACCTAAGAACAAAAGGGAAAAAGACAAAAAGGGTATTTCCCTAAAGAAGTAATGTACAAGAATATAAAGGGTAAAAAGAAATATTTAAGAAAAACAATGATTGGTGTAATAGATTCTTCATGTAGTATTATACACATGGCATGGGTATGTTGGTGACCTTGTTGGAGGATGTAGACACAAAGGTCAGGGCACTTGTCTTAGCAGGAGCAACTAATTAGCCCAAGGTCTATCTTTTGGCTTCTCGGCAAAGGTAGCGCCGAGAAATTGGACGGTTTGGACATAGCTAAGCAAATACGCAAGGTTTGACAACTCTCTCGGCATTCAACAATTCAACATACTTCAAAGAGATGGGTAATCATTTGGCTCGGCATACAAAGTGACTTGACAAAAAGATACTTGGCTTTGGTAAGAATTGGCTGGAGCAAGAGAATCCGCCTTACCAACCCTTCTAATCATCAGGCTCAGCTGCAGGTCAAATGCCAAGTAGCCTAATTCCTATTAGTTTCCCATTATTTGCATATACATCTCTTGGAAATCACTCATCTTCACTAATCTATCACTAATCGTAGTGATGGTATCACTTGTCGACATCACCGTACCATGTGTTTGCCTCAAAGGGCTTGTTGTCTTTACCCCTTGTGGGTTAGTCTTGAGGGGTTAAGGGGGAAGGGTAAGGTATAGTCTTAAGGGCATGGTCCACCCTATCACTTATAAGTATAAGAGAAAGAGGTATCGCATCCATACCTTCGATGCTTGACAAAAGATTGAAAGATTCATGAAGGAGTTTTACACTTAATGTAAAAGTTGAAGATTAAAAAAAAAAAAATTTAAAGAAAAATCTAAGAAGTTAAAGAAAAAAATTACTTATGGCAAAAGTGTAGAGAAGTGAACTTTAAGTAATGTTTGGCCAATTTATAGGCATGCTATGAAAATGATTGGTAGCAACATGGAGTGAATTGACATGACAAGCCTCCACTAGATCTCTCTATGTATCATACAAAAAAAAAAAAAAAAGGACTAAAATCTTTTGAGCAAGATCACAACATATCAACATGGCCAATGGTTTCTTGCCATGTGCCATTGGCATTAAATGAACTCAAATTAATGTGTGTAGAGATATGAATTAAGGCTTTTACAACAAGTTACAATACCTCAGATCCAACATCTATTAGCAAGATTAGATTGCTCCATTTATCCAAGTTTAGAATCAAGTTACTACAACTTGATCTCAAGGGGAAAAAGTCTATAGTTACTAAAACATTCCGTTGCATGTCACACTAGCTTAGAACCTATTTAGTCTTCATTATGTAGCACAAGTCTAGTCTAGCTTGAATTGACTGCCTTATCGGGCACCTTACTATTGAAGTTCCAGGTCACTACCATTAAGGGTAAGGTCAGCGGCACAAGGGAGTAGGTCATCCATAGACCCTCGCATGTTCAAAAACTTGACTTAGGACCCTAGAGACCTTATCAAGAGCTTATTCTCCTTACCAAACCTATTACTAGTGAGAGTGGAAGGCAAGTGTTAATAGGCTATTTTGTACATAGTCATCTAAGCTTAAACCATTTTGCTCAAAGCATAGGCTAAGCCTAAAAGCTCAAGACCAACCTCTTTAGACTCTGGGTCAAGCTCCCCAAAGCTTAGCTAACCAAGTCATAATATAGGCTAAGTCACCAGCACAATGGGTGGCTTTACTAGAGCTCAATATGAGCTTTAATAGGGACCAAACGTGAAGTCTCCTTACCCATGCTCAAGTTAAGGGACTCGAGAGCATGGTATACTAGATTATCTCCCTCTTACTGAGTCTTAAGGAGTCTTCCCTAATGACTGAATCCAAGTTACTCAATTTTTTAAGCTCCTATACACCCTTTTCCATGATGTAGTAAGATTGTGTTAAATTGTCCTAACTTAAGGATAGCTCAGCCTACTCGGCTTACAGCTTGACAACCTTAACCAATATTTTGATGTTGCATTTCCTAACCTCTCATGCCATTTACCGACTTGTTTGGAAGACTGCCAACCTTCCCCTTTGTTAGCTTATATCCAAGTTGTACATGTTGGACAATAGCATAACACATTTGACAACCTCCCTTTAGCTCGACCAACTATCAACCTAACTCTAATTCAATTTGGTGCCATTACACATAGCTTAATTCCATCAAGATGGACACTAACATGTGTCCATGAGCTCTATTCATACTCTACTATATTGTTAGAATGTACTTTTAGTCTTTTCTCATTTACCCCTTCCATTTTGTGCATAACATAGGATTTTCCTTAATAGTAACTTACCCCTTTTTGTAATTGCTACATGTAAGGAGATGCACTAAAGTGGAGGAAATAAATACCCTCATTTGTATAGCTGCATCATTAAGTTATCAAATATAGTAAATATTTTGCATTTTTCCTCTATTGTTGTTCTTAAGTTAGCTTAAGATACTGAGACTAACTTAGCTCTTATCAGCCCCTTTAACAAGGATTGTGGTGAGTAACTGATATAACTATGTTGTGTATCATATTAAGTTGGTTATCCAATTCATGTAAGGTTGATGGTGTGTTATATTTGCTAATCTGTGTTTGAGTTTTGCCAAAACCCCTTGACTTTCATTATTTTTCGAGCCATAGCTTAGACTCAACCCACCCCTTAATATAACCATGGCCGTTTATCCTTGTGTTGGCATATTAAGCTTCCTATAGCTTGGAAAACATCATTAAAAGGAATCTCCCAAGCTCTCATCTTCAACCCCTTAGAGCTTAGGCCTTCAAGCCCATGATACACAGGCCCAGCTCATTGGTTCAAAAGAAGACAAATTAGGAACAACTTGGCTAGATACTGAAAGCCTCCAGTGGACATGCCTATGTATACTGGGTAACCCCTATAGGTAAGGGACTCGAACTCTCTTACTCCTACGTATTCTATGTTTTTCTATATACTCACTAAGTTTAGTACCGACTTAAGTATCAAAGTTGACACACTAGAACCAACCTGGTACACCTTTGATGGCTTAAGTTTGCTTCGTTTTGTAAGTTACCCCAACTTTAACCACTCTCCCAAATTCATGCATCGACAGGATCATATGTAATTTCTCTCTTTGCTGAAAAATGATTTTGGTCCTGATTCTTACCATCATGTTGGATCTAAGTAGGCATATATACCCAACGCTTTAATTAAAATTGAAGAGGTATACAACATCTAGTCATGTGCCGCATCAAATAATTCACATCGTCCCCAAAGCAATTCTAATCAAATTTTCAGATCCTTCTCGTATAAGGAAAGACGAAGGAAGACGTATTTATAGGGACTTTCAAAACATGATTAATGAATCTGTAGCCCCACTTTTGTTTTGTCTTTGTAAGGGCAATCATCATCTATCTTGAGAATACAAAGCAAGGATTAAAGATGTGGGTTAATGGGCTGGTTTGAAAGATGGTACAATTCATCTGATTCTGATCGAACAAGTTTGTATTGTAATGCGGTGAAATCTATTTTCGGCGTTTGAACTTCGTATGTATTTGATTTATATTTGTTATATATATATATATATATAGCGTTATATTATTTTCTCAGTATCTTTATCATTCAAATGATTCAAATGTCTAGTTTCAAAGTTGTGCCAAAATAATACCAAAACTATAAGCCAAAAGGGCCCTTTAGAGGCCCAAATGAGAGAAAATTTTGACTCTTGATATTTCGAATGACCTTTCATCCTACTCGAATTTGATTTAGTTTAATTTTAATTGCCTTCTTTCTTTGATTTTGTGGACATGGAAAAGAAAATAGTCCATCCTTCAACGCACTGACAATGCCTTCTCACTAATCAATTGGGGTTATGGAAAGCTTATGGGGGGTTCAAGTGGAACTCTTATATATCATGTAAACAATATCATTGTAGCAAATTGATTACATGAATAGATATAATTAGAGAGATCTTGACCATCTATAAGGGAGCTTGAAATGTGAGTAGTAAAATTGCAAACGAGTTGAACCTAGTTCAAATCATTTTTTAAAGATTTAAGCTTAGCTCGTTGAAAATTATCTAGCTTAAGCCAAACCAAGTTTCTATCATGCTCAAATTTATATGCTTAAGCTCGACTTATTAAAATAAGTAAGATTTATTTTAAGTTCAAGTTACAAATCAAGTTTAAGTTAAGTCAAGCTTAAAGTGACTAAGCTTCTTGCTCATTTATAGCTTTACAGTACAAGATGAATGAATAAATATAATACATACATACATATATATATATACATCTATACAACTAATTATAAAAATGAATAAATATATAATAAATAGATGAATAATGAATAAAGATTAGACTATATATATATATATATATTATCTCATATCACATAATATATGTTATATTATATATTAATTTTTTGGTTTTAATTATATATTTCACGTATAATATATGTAGAAATTTACAAGCCTATTCATGCACTTACTCATGAGGCTGATGAATTAGCTTGTGAACATAAAACAAGAGCTTGAACTTGACTTATTTAGATAAAAAGCTTTATTTTAAGCTTAAACTTATCGAGTTCATGAGTTGAGCTGGACTTAAATAACTCACCAACGACTTGACTTAGCAGCCTTAGTGAGTAGCACGTTTGGATAATAAACACGTAGGGATAAGTGTATAATCCTGCTATATAGGGTATTCATATGGAGCTTGCTCTACTAGGTAGGTTCCGAGTAACAATATCATGAAACTTATTCCCATAAGGTAGGTTATGAATATGACATCAAGGTAACTTGTACCCATCTTGGAATCTATACTTTAATGTTTACAGAATACAAATTTTAGGTACCATGTACCTGCCTTGTAATATTAATTGAACAATACTAATAAATAAAAAATTAACACTATTGCATTTTTATAACTTTAGATAAAATAACAACAAAGGCCCAATTTATAATAAAATTTTAAGACTATACGCTCTTGTATTTATTATCTTGTCCCTCTATTTTGTTCTTTTTTCCTTTTGGGTTATACTTTCTCTCTCTCTTTTTTTTACTATCTCATTTTTATACTATTTTCTTCATCTTTTACTAATCATAATCTAGAAAGGTATTAAAAACATTTTAGTTTTTAGTTTATTGTCCAATATATTTTATTAGAGTTACTCAACAGATGGTTATTGTATTTAGCATATAACAATTACACGTTTTGATAAAAACTTATTTTGATGATTTGCAAAGAAAAAAATAGAAAAACAATTTAGTATGACCTAACCAAGGGTTGAATGTTTCCAATTGTAGGAATTTTGTTTACTTTACCCTTCAAAATTTCATACCGTAATAGTAAGATCTGTTCCAAATATAAAAACCTTTAAATTATTACTATTTAGTCCATTAGTATAATTATAGGTTTGATATTAATTATGTGTTTGCACAATATTTTGAAAGAAGATAAGGTAAAAAAAAAAAAGAGGTTTTATAGGGCACCTTGTACCCTGTAAAGTTTATAGGGTATAAAGTAGTTTTAAGATGTCACAAGATAAGTTCTGGGTATAGAAATTTTAGAATCCGTACTTATAGGATAGGGAATAGGTAAGGCCTCATACCCTACCCATCTTGTATCCACTGACCTTTATTAGCATGGGCACATGAGGGGAGGGGTTTGAAGAGGAAGGAGGGGATTTTGGGTTTTTTAGAGAGAGATTTGAATTTGTGAGAAGATGAATTGAGAAAAGTTTCTACTCAAATAAGAGAGAAGAAGAACAAAATTTCAACTTCTTTACATCTTCATAATGCCCATCGATAGTTATTCAAAAATGATAAAAAATCTCAAGTAGAAAAATAAAAATTAGAGCCATTGTCGATGGGGCTTTTCAATTTGGTAGTTTAAGATACTAGGGTTTTTATTGAGACTTTGGATATACCATTAGAAAATGTAAAGAGAATTCTTTTTTTTTTTTTTTATTTTTTGCTACCAACTATATCACATGTTAAAACTTATAGGAAGCATGGTTTATCCTATTGAGAGACTATAGTTCATGATATTTGGTGGGTGTAAGGGTCTTGGCTACACCATGTTATGACCCCAACTCTTTTTAGATAAATAGTAATAATGAAATAACAAACTAATAGAATAAATCAATTAATGTATGAAAACTAATTAATACGTTATTCATTAATACAATAATAACTAATTTATTGTCGGTTAATATTACTAAGTAATTGATAAGAATAATAGAAAAGCTTATATTCTTTATGCAAATAAAAGGATTATTAATAATTAATTAATTTTTTTTATGGTAACTCCATTGATGATTTATGAAATATTATAATTGGTTTATTTATCTATTAATAGAATGATTGATAATTAATAATTTCTATAGGAACTTATCAATAATAATTACAAAAGGGTTTTGTTTGGGGGAGTAAAAAAATGACTTTTGCATCTACATAAGGAGTAGTTTTCTTTTACTCCATAAGAAATAAATAAAATAAATGGAAATGAAAGGAAACGAAAGGGAAAAGAAAACGGAAATATGCTCTCCATTTTATATTATAGATAAAAACGAAATAAAAGGAAGTCGAAAGAAACTTCCATTTCCATTATTTGTTTTACATCATATGAAGGAAAACAAAGGAACACATTGTTTGAAAATCAATATTACCCTTCTTTCTAATAAGTCAAGTTGGATGTTAGGGTATTTTTATAACTAAAAAAGGTTTTCCATTTATTTCCAAAGCTATTTTTCTAGTTTTCGAGAAAATATAATCACTTTAAAAGTGAAGAACTTTCTGCTCTCTCTCTCTCTCTCTTTTTTTTTTTTTTTTTTCCTCTCTTCTTTTTAACTTTTTACTCCTCTTTTCAATCATTAGATACAAAATTTGCACTCTTTTCTATCCATTTATCTTCTGATTTCTACCCAACCAAACTGAGTGTTGAATAAATAATATCTATTAACCCAACCCAAAAAGTTAACAGCTGACTTGAGGAAATATATGTAATCCCAAAAGTACCCACTAGCATCAATTAGAGGCTACTAGCCTTATCCAAGTGACGAAAAATTTTTCCATGTAGATTTGATGTCCTTGTTTGCCAGATTAGGTTACAGGTTCAAGCCGAAAACAACATGATTAATGAAGTTTGAAAGTGACTTTGATCTTCTTCTAGCAAAAACACGTTTTTGCCTCGCACACTTGTTTCCCTGTTGGTGGTGAAACATTACATATTTTCATGAGGTGACAATTGGCAAGGAGACATATCCATTCATACTGCATCTAGAAGAACACGACAAAAAAAAAAAAAAATCCCCTTATGGATTCATTCGTTTTAGAGTAAGGGCAATTTTGATAGATAGATATTTATGGGACTTCACCTTCTCCAGATTGTCCAAGCCCAGCATGATTCCGTTAACCAACGGTCATTCAACTAACATGCACGCTAAGGTTGTCTTTCACAAGCTCTTGCTTGTTCATGATCTGCGATTTGCACCGCATGCATCAACTTCGCATTTGTTGTGGTTGCTGCCCTTGGACATTCATTGTTCACTGTTGAAGACCGGAAGGGACCGGATCACAATACACACTTACTTCTCATGAATCCTTTAAATAAAAAATAGATTAGTAAATTATAATTTAGGCAAATTTAAGTACCCGTTTCAACCATGTACCAATTCCTTAAAACCTATAGGAGTTATATTTTCTCGTATGGCAATTGGGCAAGGGAAGAGAATGCACAGGTTTTCATATATATATATATATATATAATATGTATATTAATATTCGAGCTGCTTTTTACCGAAAAATTCGATTGGTTATGTAATAAGGAAATTTAAACATATAAAAAGAAAATGGATATATTCCATAAAATATCTCAAATACCAAAGGCAAGCATATAATAAAATCGGGCCTTTGGATAATTTTATGAGTTATTTTCTCCGAATCCACTTTTACATGCTATATTTATAACATTAAAGTACACGAAACTTGTTTCGGTATCCCACATACGAAAAATTAACTTTTACTAATAAATTTCTTTAGAATTTGTTTAAGTTAAAATATATCTTCTATTTCGCAAGTAGTTTAAACTTAATTATAATAAACTAGTATGGATGGGTATCCTATACATATATGACATTCTCCACTTTAGATATAGAGACTAAATTTAGGGGTGGGTGAGCAACATTTATGAGTCTCATATTTTCACTTCACTTAGTTATTCTAAGTTAGTAATTTAGAACGTATGCGAAAATAAGCTAATTAAGACAACATTTCAGATATGAATTTTAGGAGTTAGATAATGATATACTGTAAGTCCTGAAATATGGCAATATAATAAAATAATATTATTATAGCTAAATATAGATTATTTTACTAAATTATGTTATATTGTAATTTATCCGCCATAAACACATAAATAGAATAACGAAAATTAATCAAACTTTAGAAATAAATTATCTAAGAACTAAAATTTTAAAATGACATGAAATAATATGAAAATATAGTACGTGTACCTTGGGTATAATTATTATATATAATTATATATACCCAAAATTGTTTAAATATCCTAAAATGCTTATAATTAACTAAATAATAATAGGAAAAATAATTAAAAAAATTAGGAAAAATGGCTAAACAGCTAGGACTAACATGGATTTAGGCATGTGACAAGTGAGGACAACTGTTAGATTAAGAAACTAGGATTAATATACTTATACATGCATGGGAATTTGAGGTATAAAGTCTAATAAGAGAGAGAAAAATTCATTTATGTCATTTTTGGTTTTGGAGGTATCACCAACCCTCTCTAAAATAATAATTAGGACTTGAGAAGTTTGAAAAAATTATAAGAAGGAATAGAACAAGGAAGGAAAAGTTCAAGGAAAAATATGAAGGAAATTAGTAAAAGCAAGCTTCATCAAAGAATCCCTAGTTTGAACACTTGGGAGCAAATTGCCATCAACAGCCAACGGTGGTGGCAATGTTTGAGGTTGCCAATATGGATGCTGCCACCACTGTTGGTGGCTAGATAACCAACTTTTGATGAACCTCGATTTTCCATTCGATTTTTTACTATTTTTCAAAAATACTAAATTACATTTGAAAATTTTGGAAAAATTTATTTTGAAATATTTTTAAATGTACTTTTCAAGAAAAATATTAGTTTGTACAATTTTCAAGTGAGTATATGATCTCTTTAATAAATCTCTCAAAATCAAACAATTTTAGAAGCTGTTTTAAATAACCCTACCATTGTTGTTTTGAAGCCAAACTTTTTTTAGAACATCCTCATATTGGATGTATAAATCCTATGAAAAGTTTTCGGCCAAAATTATATTATATAATTTTTAAGGAATATTTCACCTCCAAATTTGAAGAAAAATGCCATTTTTCGGAAATTTTATGCAATTACCTTTGTGAAAAACGACATGCAATAGTTTTGGAGTTTAATTGTATTTTATATCATTATGGAGGGTGATCTGAAATTCATTAGATTGAATAGAAGTTGAGGTATGCACAAACCATTAGTTATGGCTTACATACATTAAGGTGTGGATATGTGGATTTAGAAGTATAAGCAATATGGTGTGCAGGGGCATGATGAACCTATCGTATAATCATGATCCAGAATGTTTCTAAACTATAATAAGATGTTGGAGCAAGTTGCTTTAGACAAACTTGTACATTTAAACTGTTCAGAGAGTTCTTCAGATAGTTAATCTAATAATAAAGTGACTTAAAATCCTAGCACAGTTGATTAATTAAAAGGATAACTGGTGTAGGGACCTTGAATATAACAATGTCAGAGTCTTGGTTAGGACAATGTTTTGTAAAAGAAGTGTGGCTTTGATGATTTTAAAGATATGTTTAGAAGGTTAGTGGATGAAAAGACTCTAACTCTAAATATGTTGGAGCCTTTTTTAAAAAGTTGTTTAGTAAAATAAGGATGATTGTATTGATTTTAGAGACTTGATTAAAGGGTTGGGTGAATTAGAAGGCTTTGATAAAATCACTTTAGAGACATCTTCAAAAGGTTAGTCGGTGAAAAGGAGAATTTGATTCTTTAATTTAGAGGCTAGATTAGAAGGTTAGATAATAAAAGGGACTTAATTATACCTCATCATAGATTTGTTTGGAAAATATTTGGTAAGAGAAATATGGTTAGAATGGCTTCAGAACTTGATTCAAGGATTGGTTGGTATGAAAGCTTAGTGGAAATGATTTCAAGGTCTTATTCAAAGAGTAAATTGGAGTAAGAATATAACTGGGATAATTTTAAAAACTTGATCAAAAGGTTCTAAGATCAAAACTTAATATTAGAAAAGTTTTCAAAACCTTGGTCAGAGACTTTAGCTGCAAGTTGGAACTCAATATAAAGCTTACACCACTTATTAGAGATAAATCGTAACCATACTTAAATTATTAAAACGAACTTGTTTAACTTTATATTTAGAAAAACTAAAATGATTATATTGATTATTTAGGAAACAAACCATTAGGACCATTGAGTGTTACATGTCTAGGTAAGTAAGATCAATACTTCACCGAATTATAAGGTATTATTTATAGATACTTGGAAGTCTTAGTATATGTCTTGATTGTGATTGTAAGTTATTGTATGTGTGCATACAACTTGTGTGCTTGAAAAATGTTTTGTTATTTGGAGTGTTGAGTTTTATGTATTAGTTGTTTTATGATGTTGCTAGATTGAACTATTTGAAATTGTTTAATCGCCCCAAAAGTAATCTAATTAAAACTCGACCTAACTTTTAACCAGACATGCATCGCAACTCATTAAGAGAACGATTAGGTTTTTCAAGCCAAATACGGATCTTTCAATGAGGATAGCAAGAATGGTTGTCTTTCCATTCTTAGTCGAATTAAGAAATAGGAGAGGAGGTCGAGGCAAAATTGAAGACAATAATTCGAAGTAAAATCTCAAGTGGAGTGTATTTCTCCATTGTATAAGCTCTAATTTGGTTTTGATTTGCAAGTATGTAGCATCAAATTCCTCAAAACCAAATTAGAGAGGAGGTAATTTCTTTGATCTTACAATAACCAGTCAATGTCGTGCGATGGTATTTACTTAAACATACATTAACCTTGCTCGAAAATCTTGGTTTCTTAATGTTAAATATGTGCTATTGTCTCCACTCAACTTATTGAGTAAGTTGTCGCTCATTTCCTTATACCTATAGAACTACTCACACTATTCCAGGTTCTAAAAGATTAGAGAATGGGATCGGAAAGTGAGATTTGGATCGGAAAGTGAGATTTAAGACCAATTGATTGAATTCCTATTTTGTTTATTAACTATACTAACCTCTAAGAAAACTAATAAGGGTCTCTTCAGATGACCCATTTAGTTTTTAATTATTGTTACGTATACTGTGTTTTGTAAATCTGTAAACTTTTACATATACTTATTGTGTCATTTTCTTAAAGTTATTTATAAAACTTAATTTCTTTTTAAGTTTTTATACCACAAGAGCTATTTTAGAAAATTGTAGCACATGTTGATATCAAATAGATACTGAATTTGATGACTCAAAGTTGTGGAGTAATAAATACTGAGTATAAGCTATATCGAGTATAGCGGCTAAAGTGGCTAATTTTTAGCTTATATTGGTTTACATGGTGAGATTATTACAATTCCCTAATTTAAGTCATGACAACATTGTCGGTACTTGAAACTTACATAGTTAGGCTAGTATCAGATGGGTAAAGAAGATTACATGATAAATTATGATTCTAATATTTTGTAACCTACTCTAGTTGACTACAAGGTTTTTATATCCTATATTTACATTGAAAAATATACTCTATGATATATCGAGTATAGGTTTTAAGTTTCCTATACTTATTCTATACCAAAATTTTAATTAAAAGCATTGAACAAAATTAATATTTTTACTCAACACATGCTCAACGTCTAAGCTTATTTTCCCATTATAGAAAATAAAAACCAGAAAATGTACTACATCCTTCATTCTTTTCTTACCTATTATTGTTTCCCATAGTACCATTCGTCAAAATACTTTAAGGGATATTCTGGTGTTGTTATTTACTTTACATAAGTGATAGATTGAAATTTTGTTATGATAGTCCGTAATAAATTGTTTGATGCTATATTGTCATGTTTATGATACATGCAGTCATAAGAAAATATATTATAAAATATGTGATTAAATGTTTGAGATCCTCATATTGATGAATGTACTAATTGCATTGCAAATAAATGGAGGAATTGATAGGGTATTGGACGACCTTCCTCAAAATTTTATGTTATGAAAATGTAATAAAAAATTTTCATAAAATTCAAAATATAATTTATATTGTGTATTTTCTGTAAGGTACTGAGGTGATTTATACGTATTACAAGGTACGTTTTGATTTTAAAATTTGGCAATCATAACTATATATGAATAGGTATGGTTAGGACCTCACATTTTATGTACTTTATTGCTCATCTATTTTAACTTTTCTCATAATTTTTATTTTTAATATACATCATATTTATTTATTTTATTTTTTGAGAAAGGAGGGCATATAGCCCATATATTATTCAAACCCACCATTGCAAAACAGTGGAAAACTTTTATAATTTCTCTTTCCATCAAAGATGTAATTGCACTTATAAAATGTAATTTCCTTTTGTACTTTATTTCCCCAATTTTGGCGTCATTCTCATTCACATAGCCTTGGATAAGAATCAGACCATTTTCCAACCTGCATTTTTCAACGTCTGACCATTACTTTGGCATTCACTTGCTGACCCAGCGTAATTATTGGTAAATCACGGGACGAATTGGTGGGTGTCCTTATTATACTGTGTTATAGTCAAAGCTTGATGACGGCAGACACAAAAACACTGGATTTTAAATCAAGCTACGAAGCATACGTATGCATTGACGTATCTTGAGTGAATGCCTGTCAAATGGATGGCTTCCTGTCGCTTTCCTTGTCCCCCATACCCAATTGTGTTTTGTTTTCTACTTCCACACGACTCAAGCCTCCTTCATCAACAAGTCTACAACAACCGCTTTGTTACTCAATAATAGTTCGCAATTCATCATTTTAATTATTATTACTATTATTATTATTGATTTTTTTTTTTCCAACTCGGATGGAAAGGAACGGAAACTCCCTGCTTCACTGAAGCGTTAGCCATTGCATATTATTAAAGCAAAAAATTTATACAAAACTGATCCTAAAACAGAATGCAAGGATATTGGTACAATACATTTTTTATACACAGCACAATTGTTTATTTTGTGCAAGTACTACGCTACAATAATGAGACTAACAATTGTTATCATGTATTAACGTTAATTACATTTCCCATTCAATCGCCATTTCACCATTGTCGCCGTTGCCCCAATCGCTATTGTATCACCAACTATTATGATACCACAAATATTGTTGACTCATTGCAATTTTCATGGTGCTATCATGACGATGTGATATTATCTAGTCTATTGGTAGTAACAACAGTGATGATATGGTAGTAAGTATGGAAAAGGCAAGAGTGTTGATGATAGTAGTTGTTAATAACGTTGGATTTATTTTAAATAATAAATTATATGTACTTATATGTGTTATTAAATAATAATTATGTAATAAGACTATCATATTATATAAAATCTAAATTAAAGTAATCTAATAAAATTATAAATTTTAATGCATTTAAAGTAGATGTGGGTTAATATATGTAAAGACCGGAATATTAATTCCAGTTTTATCATGAGCCAAATTAAAAATAATAATAAAAGGTTAATAGAGTGTGTGTGTGTGTATGTGTGTGTGGTTGTCGTCCCTAGGTCACACACAATATTTTATTCTTTTTAGCTTTCCATTACTAGAAATGATAAGAGACAATATATCAGGAATTTGTGTGATAGATTGTGCCTTAGTTCTGCACATGTATTATTCTTATTGTTCTTCAGTTTATAGGATCAAAGGATTATTAATCCTAATAAATAATGTTTTGACTATACTGCTTACCATAGTGGTAGTGGTGGTGAAGTTATAATAATAGTGATGGTGATGTAACAATAACAATGACGATGCTAGTGATATATGAGATCGTAATAAAGGTAATGAATGTGATGTAGTGATGTTATTATGTATGATTTAACTTAGGTGAAATAATGTCATATGATGATGGTAAGTTGGTGCTAATGTTGTATTAATGATAATAATGATAGTAATAGTGGCGGTGAATGGTGATGATGATGATGTTGGTAATAGAGATAGCGATAGTGCCAAAGCTAAAAATGATAGAGGTACAGTAGGTGTAAGGTTGTGATTGAAAAGAAGTGTTAATTTATTTATCCCATCTATCAATCAACAAAAATAATTTAATGAATGCTACTAAAGCTCATATGCTCTGTCAATCTTTAGAGTCATTTGATGGATAAAGGCGAGCCCCACTTTAGTTAATGCAATTCATAGGATTCAAACAAAAATTTATTGAAACTCATCTATCAAGCATCAAACACCAAATTCACTGAGGAACATCTATGTTTTGCTGAAGAATAGAAACGTCAACACTCTAAGCTCCTTCACCTATTATAAATGCATATTGCTACTAAGATTGTATATTCTTCCTCTTATACCTTTTCCTAGTCATTTCCCTCCATCTCATTGAATCAAAATTTCTTTAGGTCATTAAAAGTACAAGATCATGAGGTATGGACATGATTGTATCACTCTTTATGCATTCTTATAGTAAATCTTGGAACACATTCTTGATATGATGATTTCATATCCTAAATTGTTGTGAAAGGAGAAACTCATCAGGCTCATTGTTTAGTAGAGTGAATATGAAGAACCAGTAATAGGAGTTGCAACTTAAAAGAACTACACTGTACATATCAAATGTAATGCAAATATATATTTGGAAATAGAATCGATTAGTTAATTTAAATTATCACCCTAAAATTGAATTAGATTGAAAGATGAAGTTTTTTAATGGTCTTCACATACTAACCTAGCTTTCATGTTGGAGAATAAGTGTGTAATTGTGTTGCTAGGATGTTTAGGGGTTCTTATTTTTGTTCTTTTAGAGGAATTTGAAGATTAAAGCTCTAAAATTTATAAGAATTACACATTTAAATTAGAAATCAACGAAGAGTATGTAGAGGGAGGGAAGAAAGAAGGGGGAAGGGGAAGAAGGAGGAGGGGAAAGGAAAGAGAGATAAACAAAGAGAAGGGGAAAGGACTCAATTAAAAAAAGTGGAAAAATTCAAGAACTAAAAATGTAGTTTTTCATTTTTTTTCTTTTTCATCCTTTGTTAATTTTTCTAGCCAAAAACAAAAAAAGAGTTACAACTTAATAAATCAAAATAGTTAATTGTGTTGTTAGATAAAATATTGGTAAAAAAATTTATTTATATTATCATAAATATAATTATTATGTATATTTTTCTATTTACATATGTATAATAATATTTTAACTAACTTTACATATTATCATTAAATTAAATATGATAATTATTTGTAATCGCTATTATTTATATAATTTAATAATTAGAGTAAGTATCAAATAATTTATATAGTTATTTTGCTAATACTAATCTCCCAAAGAGATTGACCTAATTTGAACTCTTCCCTTCTAAATTGTTGTAATATGTAATGTAGTTGGTGAGGAAAAAAAAAACTATTTTTATATGTTAAATTAAAAAAAATTATAAGATTAAATGTGATTTGATTTTATTAAAAATATCAAATTGGATAATTGATTGTTCGAAGTATTTGTTAATCAAAATGGGAAAAGTACATAAAATTTTTGGGTTAATGTCACATTTTGTACCTAAACTTTTACCATTTTTGTAATTGAGTACCTAAAGTTTTAAAGTATCATTTACTATTCGATGAAACTTTTCGAGATCATTTACACTACCTCAGTTAACTCTCTTAAATCTCTGTTAGATATGAACCTATAGATGAGTAACATGTGTTGAGAGAAATTTTATCATCAAACACAATATTATTGATCCAATTTTCTCCATAGCCCCTTATCACCAGTAAGTGACTTTCTTAAGGTAACGTTGTTTCACCTTAATTTATATACTAGCTTAAGCAATGTGGGACAATTTGTGAACACCATTTTTCCGTTATCATTTCTAGTGTATAGTCATGGCCATGGGAGACTGCATCTAATATATTGAAAGAGTAATTTAATTCCATGTGAAGCTACTCCACTTTTGCTAAAAACCTGATTACAAGACAAGGTTTTCCACTTGATTTCATAAGAACTATATTATATCCACTACTTAATGAAAAATCTGGGATGAAGTACTTGTAAAATTATTTTTTTTTCTTCCTTTTGAGTTTGGTTTTCATTTGAGTATATTTTCAAAAAACAAGTTATGTAATACATTAGCCTCTAGGAAAATTCTTTAGTTTCAAACAATAAAATAGCATTCCAATTAGTTTTATTCTATAAGACCTCATAGTTGAATGTCCTACATAAATCGTAGAAGGTTATGGTATTAGTTTATAAAGTTATGGTTGTGAATACTGTATCAATACAAACTTGAAACTTTTGGGTTAAATGGTTAAAATGAGCCCATTAATGTTTGTTGGCTTGGCTATTCACTACTTTTGGTTTGGTTATTCACTACTTTTGGTTTGGTTATTCACTACTTTTGGCTTAGACCATTACAAATGATATCAAAGCGGACTCCTTATCATTGGTGGATAATTCGGGTTTAGTTCTAGTTTAAAGAAAAGGTTCAAGGAAGGTAAAGAGTGGCACTAAGGTATAACTCTTTATATACTTCTAGGATGACCTATAGGTAGTGGGTGGCTTAAATTATATATCAAAAAAAGGAAAAAATCTAGACTCAATTATAAGGTCTCGCAATGAGAATATCATATGTTTAAGGAGGAGGGGGAGGAGGAGATTATGAGATCCTATGGTTAAGTATCCCATATGAGTTGTGGTACTAGTTTATGAAGCCATGGTTATGGATACCTTATCAATACAAGTTTGAAACTTTTAGAGTAAGTGGTTAAAATGGACCCATTAGTATTTGTTAGTTTGGCTAATTAATACTTTTAGCCTAAAGCGTTACATGTTCATACAATCTCAACTATTTTATTATTACTAGGAAAGAATGTCTATGAATTAAGACAAGTGGTGGTTCTAAAAACATGTCTATTACATGTTCATTTTACTCCTAGAAAACAATATAGATGGCTAACATGTCTTCTACACTTGTGTCTTTCATAAAGCATTTAAGATATATTGTAGAATCGTCCAAAAATGGGCAATGCATACACAATATTGATGCTAGCTTTGCTAATGGTTTAGCTAGAAGCAAACGCATATTGCAAATAACTAGTAGTGGAAAAATAGTGTTTGCAAATTGTCCTACCTCGTTTAGCTTTTATGTTGAAACCTTGTATATAAGTTAAGGAGATACAACCACTGCTGCAAAGGTCGCAAACTGATTAGAAGACTCCATGGAGACTTGGGTTGGTCACAAAGAGCCGAGTATTGAAGTGCTTTTTAATTAATATTAATGACAAGTAATGATATTAATAATAATGGTGAATCAATAAAAGAACAATATATTAGGCATTTCAAAGTTAGATGGAAATGTGCCACTCATATCAAATGGAGATTTAACGGAGTTAGTCAAGGTAGTATTCAAGGTAGTGTAAATGACCTCAAAAAGTTTCATCAGGTAGTAAATTAACACTTTAAAACTTTAGGTACTTAATTGCAAAAATGGTAAAAGTTTAGGTACCAAATGCGATATTAACCCAAATTTTTTTCTTATCTTTTTGTTATAGGTTTTTATATTTTCATTTTTTTCTTCATTTTAAGACCTAAATTCTTATAAATGAACAAAAGTAGCATTTTTGTTTTTCTATGTTATAAATATCATTAAAAATCATGACCTAAAAGAACAAATATGTATGTATTTATATATATGTATGTAAATATATAAGAATAAGTTGTAAATTAAAACACAAATAAATATATAGATTTTAAAAGGAAAAAAGGGGAAATTTATAATTTATACTTTTAATCCTCAAACTTTGCTATTTTTTCTAATTTTGTCCTCAACTTTTATTTATTTATTTTTTATTTCAGCCCTTAAACTGTCCAAAAGTTTGCAAAAAAGTTATTTCTTAATAGAAAAATTAATGGTTCACTAACGCAATGTTTTTTTGTAAACTTTTGGATAGCTTAGTGACTAAAATAGAAAAAATAAAAGTTTGAGAACTTAATTAGAAAAAAGTGATAAAGTTCAAGGACTAAAAGTATAGTTTTCCCTTTATTTTATCACATAAGTATATCGATCTATTATAGTTGTTTCATATCAATCCCTCAATAGATCTTGAAGCATACTCTTGATATCATTATTTTTCAAATTCTAATTTGTTGTCAAAGGGAAAACCTACCAAGGTCATCATACATTCAACACAACATATATGTAGGATATTAAAATATAAACCTTATAAAACACATCACTAGTGTTATATATAATCCAAATGAAGATTTGTTAATAAAATAGATTAGTTAATTCATATTATCATTATAAAACTAAATTGGGTTAAGAAATGAGTTCATAATGATTTTTTATGTACAAATCATTGAAGTTTCGTTGTGAAATTGAAGAATGAGTTTCACATTTGTGTCTTTAGGATGTTTTAGTTTTGCAATTGAACTTTTGAAAGGAATTTAAAGGTTTAAAGCCTTAACTTTTCAAGAATTGAAAACTCAACTAAGAGTTGCTAAAGAGTAGAGAAAGGGGACAGTAGGAGAGAGAATGGGCAAGGGGAATGTTGTATCAATGTACATTGTTAAAGGATATGTCTCAAACACTTTTCTCTCTTTCTCTCTATCTCCTGCATAGATAGGCGATGATTGCATTTACATATGAATCTCAAGCACGTATTGTTTATCCATAAAGTAGACACTTAAGTGTAAAATAATATTGATGCATTATACCTACGTTTAATATCTAAAAAATTTTACGTTTAATATCTGAAAAATTTTATCATGTATGCATATTTATCTCTTTTATTACAATTATTTCACATCATTATCATCTTATATTTTTTTAATTATTTCACATTCTAATTAGTTGCTAAAGGAAAAACTCATTGGATTCATCATGTAATAAATAAAGTATAATAGGAATATGACTTATATGAATCATACCACTAATGTCAAATGAAGCATTTGACAAAGGCACTTTAGAGAAATCAATCAATTAATTCAAATTATAATTTTAAAATTGAATTAAATTGAAAGGTGATGTTTATGATAGTTTTAAATGTCAAACTTTAGCATTGTGATAGGAGTTGGAGAATAAGCACAATATATGTTTGTAAGGATATTTAATATTGTTCGTGAAATTCGGGTAAGTGTTTAGGCTTGCAAAATAGCACAAGTTAGACTTTAAGGTGTACCGAGGCTATCTAAAGTTGCTACGCCTATGCCTAAGTTAGTTAAATGTTCTGTAGTAAGGAAAGCAAGCAAAGTGAGACTAGTAATTGTATATATAAAAAGTGTATAGAGACTTTACCAAATATATCTTGTAATTATTTATAGAGCGTGGTGATAATTTTTATGGAAAGGTATTTGGAGGTAGTTTAAGTGACGTAAACATGTGGTGTTCAATCAATTAGAGCATGTGATAAATATGAGGACAACAGTTCAGTGGTTACATTAGTTAACAACCATTGGACTATTTGCGTCTCTATCCTAAATTCAAACGTTCGAACTTATAGTTTGTGCTCTAAAGACAAGCTTAAATATTTAGATCGTAGAGTAGAATGGTGAGCTAATTCGAGCTCTTCTAATAGATTGCAAGTCTAGATGCTGACTTATTGCTATTATTAGGTTGTAAGTTGTAAAGGCAGCTAATTTAGGCATAGTTAATCACCTTGAGGTAAAATAACTTAGCTTTAGCTCAAAGTAGATCATATCCTTACTAGTAATGCCTTAGTGAAAATCTACCATCAACATTTAAATACTCATTTCAAATTTTCTAAGAGATATTTGCTACTTTGGATCATAAATTTATCTAGAATAAAAAAACTAACTTAGAGATTAGTAAAGAACAAGAAGGGAGGAGATTTGGGGTTTGGGGGGATGTGGTGGTGGAGTAGGGGAAGGGTAAGGTAGCTGCGTAAGGGAAGAGAGAGTATGTGAAAAGAGGGGTGGCAGTAGTGTAATGTCATTAGTATATATTAAGGGGAAATTGTAAAACTCTTTCCTAAACTTTGATTTAGGTATGGATTGACCCCTTAAACTTTTAAAATGAGGTTTTTGACTTCCTAAATTTTCATAAATTGATAAATAACCCATATAACTCTTTTAAACTTTGATTTTTTAATACCCCATAATTTTTTATTTTGATACATAAACGCCTCCTAATCTTTAATTTTGGTGCATTAATACCCCCTAAACACTCCAAAGTTTAAGAGGGTCTTTACGCACTAAATCAAAGTTTAAGGTTTATGGGGGTTGTTTTACCAGTTTATGAAAATTTAGGGGATAAAAAACCTTATGTTGAAAGTTCATGAAGTCAATCTATACTTAAGTCACAGTTTATGGGAGGTTTTTTACGTTTTTCCCATAAATTAAAACATTAGTTTCGATCTTTTTCTCTCTCGATTTCCATATTATCCTATACATGGACAGTCATTCTAATTTCTCTAACTTCTTACACTTTTCGTTTATTTGAAAAAATAGACATGTTGTGTGTAAAATGAGAAAGAAAGTTTGTAATCAAATTTTAGATAATATTAATACATCTCAAGATGGTTCATGTTTCAAGGTCTAACTTTATCATATAAGTGTTAATTATTTCTAAAATTATAGTCATTTCATATTAGTATCACAATAGATCTTGGAAGACACTCTCAATATTTTTAATTTATTGTAGTAGAAAAATTCACTAGGTTTGTGATGCAAGTGGTGTAATGTGAGTAGAGAACTATCAATGGGGCATGTGTTGGAAGAATTACATTGTTGATATCAAATGCAATGTCAAAAAAAGGCTACCATGAGATCAATTGGTTGATTCATATTATCATCATGAAATTGAAATGGATTGAAAGATGAACTTATATAGTTTTCAAGTATCAAACCTTGAGATTATGCTATGAAATTGGAAATGAGCATGAGATTTGTGTTACTATGACACATGGTTCTTATTTTAGTTTTTGAGCAGAATTTGAATATTTACAGCCTGAATTAGTCAATAATCAAAGACTCAATTTGGAGTTCCATGAAGAGCAGAGCACATAAGTAGAGGAAGAGAGAGAGAGAAAGTAGGAAATGGATGTATCGTATGAATTTATAATGTTATTTCAATGGATTTACTTTAAAAACCTTTTCTTTCTAAGAGTGAAGCTAAAAAAGAGGGAGTTGGAGAGGAAAATGCTTTACTAACGAACTATGTTATTATAATTAGTTAAGAATTTATCTCAAACATTTTTCTCTTCTACCTTTATACCTTATAAATGGATGGTTGTCATATATTGAGTCATATGTGCTTATCATTTATTCAAAAAGTAGGCATGCATTTTAAGATTAAAAACAAAGAAATCATGTTCAAATTTTTTAACAATATTATTGTATCTTTTGGTGGTTCATGTTCTAGCTTTCAATTTTATCATATAAATATATCTCTTTTATTATAATTATTTAGTATTAATCTCATAATTAAATATGAAATACACTCATGATATTTTTATTTCATAATAAAATTTTTTAAATAATGAAAAAACTCATTAGGGTCATCACATAATTGGTTGAGCATGTGTGGAAAATAATGATAGATGCGTAACTATACCATCTATATCAAATCTATTGCCAAGTAAAAGCCTAACAATAGAACCAATTAGCTAACTCAAATTAACGAAATTGAATTGGAAACAAGATGAAATTTGCATTAATTCTTAAATACTAACCTTTAAGAATGGGCAATGAAGTTGGGAATGGTAACGAGAAGTTACTAAAACAATTGAGTTCCTATTTTGGTGTTTTGAAATGAATTTAAAGATTTAAAATCTTAATTTGTTAAGAATTTAAGAGTTAACTTAAATATCTACAAATAGCTAAGTAAAGGATGAGAGAGTGATAGAGAGAGAGAATGGGAAAGAGGATTGTTGAACATGCTTGATATCATTATAATTAATTAAAGTGTCTATCTAAAACACTTTTTTCTCTCTTTTTCTATCTTATCTACTTATGGATGTGATTATATTATATTATATATATATATATATATCTAATGTAACTGCCTTTTCTTTTGAGAGAATTTTAAAAATTTGGAGTCTTGGTTTGTCACTTGTCAAAAATTGAAGAGTCAATTAAAGATAGAAGAAGAGCAAAGAAGGGTAAAGGATCCTGGATCCATACCTCAAAATTTTCTTACGAAGTTACATGAAAGAGATTTCTGAAAATCCACAGAAAAATTATTGCTAATTGCCTGAAACACAAATCTTGTCCTCATCAACTGACTTTATCTAAAAAATTACTTTTTACAGGCTAAGAACTTGATAGTGAGATCTCAAATTAACTTATTGGTTAGAGAGAGAGAGAGTTGAAATGGAGAGTGTTGTATCATGGGAGGATGTTATTAATGTCATGATTATATTTTCTATATATCCCACTCACTTGTCATTAATTTGAAAAGTAGCAAAGCGTAGATAAAATAATACTAAAGCCACAAACCTGCTTTTGTATATAAAATTTATCATGTAAGTTTATTTATATCTATAATTAATGCCCTTTCATATTAATCTCATAACAAATTTTAGAACATACCCTTAATATCATGATTTCATAATCCAATTTGTTGTGGAAGGGAAAACTCATGGAGTAGTCATACAACCAATAGAGGACATATGGGGAATTAAAAGTAGGAGCATGAGCAAGATGAATAATACTACCAATATCAAATGTAATGCCTAATGAAGGCAACCAATGAAATTGATTAGTTAATTCAAATAATACTCGTGAAATTGAATTGGATTTAAAGATGAATTTCATCATGGAAAGTGTCATAAAGTTGGGTGAATGACTACCAACCATGTGTTGTTGGAATGTTTTACATTTTTTGTTTAAGTCTTTTGAGAGGAACTTAAAGAATTGAAGCCTTGATTTTTCTAGAATAGAGAGTCAATTTAAGGATGGACGGAGGGCAGAGGAAGGGGGGAGAGAGAGAGAAAGAATGGGAAAGGAAAGTATTGGACTTATAAATAATGTTATAATAGTTAATTAAGGTGGAGCTTCTAAATGTTTTTCTCCCTCTTTCTCTATCTTTTCTTGTAAATGGATAGGAATTATGTCTTTTTTTTTATATATATTACACTTGGTAGTTATTTGAAAAATAGAGAAATATGTGAAAAATTAAAAACAAAAAACCATATCCAAATTTTTAATAATATCAATACCTCTTGTGGTGATTGATATTTCAATTTTTAGTTTTATCATGTAAGCGTGATTGTCCCTGCAATTAGATTTATCTCATATTAAGCTTACACTACTATTTGTACAATCCATGTATTTCTATATACAATGCCTAATAGCAACTTTGAACATTTTGGATTATATAGTATAGAGACTAATTATGTTGGGCCAAAGTGGCAATTTATACCTCAACTTTATTACTACTTATAATGTTATACATGAGGTTTTGATTTATCTAATTAGATACTCAATTAAAGATTCGATTACTATCTTTTACACCTTGATTAACTAGTTTAATCAACACGATTAGGCAATGAAATGATTGCCTACAACCTTATAGAGGTTGCATAACCCTCAATAGGTGATTATTGACCATCCCCTACAAAATAGAAGATCGCGAACCACTATTAAATGTAGATCGTGAAACTCATTAGCAGTCATAGATGGTTGCCAACAACTCTTAGGGGATCATACAACCTTTTTGAGGTTGTAGGCGATTATTCTATTAGCTGATTGTATCGATTAAACCAACGATATAAATTGAAGTTAGTTGAAATATAGATTATAATAAGTAAATTTTCAATTAAATGTACGATAATACAAATCAAAATTTCAGACGTATAATTTCAAAAAATGGTAAAGTTGAGGTGTAAACCGTAATATTACTTAATCATTTTTTAACTTATTAATATAGACGAGAAACAAGTATAGTCGGAAATCCATAGGAGCAATATAAGACAAAATTTATCTTTTATAAGTTTTTATAAATACATATAATTTTATATCATAATTAGAGTATCAAAACGATACCGGTGATCTTGTTTTATAGTATACGGTTATAAATAAGTGCTTGGAACTTCTTTATATGGTGATTATTTAGAGTCAACTTTTGGGTCATGTTTGCTGGTCTCATAAACCATTTATAAATGGGCCTACAATAATTTGGGTCATATTCATTTGCAAAGAGCGAAACCGTAAAATTTATAGAACTCATTGTACAGTATTTTGCAAATAGAGAAAGTTGCCTCG
This sequence comes from Lumnitzera littorea, assembly GCA_024138015.1. NCBI lineage: Eukaryota > Viridiplantae > Streptophyta > Magnoliopsida > Myrtales > Combretaceae > Lumnitzera > Lumnitzera littorea. Next base: position 72,613,357 of record JAMXBB010000011.1, on the reverse strand, counting down.
TATCTCGTGAAAAATGCTAAATTTACATCGACCATCTAAATTTTGAAAAACTTTATGCTGCTTATAAAATGTTTGGTTTCCGTAAAGTTAATTGTGCAATACAATACCAAGTGAGTCCTTGATCTTGATCATGTCATATTGCAATTATTTTTTATCCATAGATTACTCAATTTAGGATTTTTTTTTTTTTTTATTGAATTGGACGTTCTTCACTATGTGTGTTGGGGAGAGACTGAGAGATGACAACAGAACTTTGAGAGTCTGATGAACTACGACTAAGATGAGAGATGGGAGTAAACTCGGTGGAGGCATAAACCGAAAGTGATAATCTAGTATGAGTAACTTGTATAAAAGTGAAACAAAAGATAAATTGGAGTGATATTTTAGATTGGGGTTGAGTTTCTTTTTTCTAAAGGATGTTTTCCTGCGTATTATCATTCAAAGATCAAAATGTACTTATGCTTTTTTTAAAAAATAGAAAATAAAAAAGGAAAAGGAAAAAAGAAGCGAAGTGATTTGGGTTGAACCCGTAAGCTAAACTACAAAATAGTTTGGATCATATAGAATCAACGCTTAACCAAAATAAAATATCACGTAACCACGTTTATCCATTTGATTTGGTTGAATTTAATTGGGTTGAATGACGAGCCTCACAAATTTTGCTCCTCGCGATATGATAAATCTTCTTCCATCTACCCGTGATTTATTCTCAGTTACTATTGACTCTTGCGCATGCAACGGGCTGAAGCACCCTCGTAAATTAATGTTAGCTTTTTGGTTTGAAAAAGAATACTTTCCCCTACCTTCCCTCTGGTATGAAAATATTAAACTATATCGAATTCATATCATACAGCCATTCTGGAGTTAATGCGCAGTATTTGAATATTGAATAATTAATTTTCTAAAATCGAATGCTTTCAGACTTGGTGGTGAAAGTCAAAAGCCACCGAGCATTCTTTATAACGTGTAAAATCCACCCATGAGCTATTTGAATTTAGTTCAATATTTATTCCACTTCATCTTAATTCATTCGAGTCGAATTCAAACTCATACTATTCAGATTATTCAATTAGTAAGAGCTTGAATTTTATGATATTTGACTTAGATAACTTACAAACATAATAAATCTAAAATTGTTCTTTCAAATGAAAAAAAAATCATTTTTTAGATAAGTCAAGTATAAACGAGCTTCATTAAATTAAGCTCCAGTTGCTTAAGTGCTACTTCAAAACAAACTTGTTCATTAAATGTGAGTTTTGAAATTTAAAATGGAACTCAAGATCAAATTCAACATTGTATTATCTTCAGTCAAGTCATTCATCGTCCGAATAAAATCCTAATTTTAGCACCCTGAAAGCAGCATCGAATTTTTTATCTCTTCTATCTTTTCGTATCTATCTACTCCATTAAACAACCAACATTCCCCTTCACCCTTCTAAATAACAAGCATTCTCCTGGACCCACCAACGAAAAAACCACGTACCCCTCTGCCACTACTATAAATCAATATTAAATGCCAATGCAAACTTAAAAGAATATATATATATATTATATTCTATAAAACTTTTCATATTTTATTTGATTAATTTGGTGATTAATTAATTAAAACACACATAGTGTGAGTGAAGGTTCTACTAATTTTCTATTAGACATCAAGCGTTTCCAATAACTAATAATAGATAGTTCAAAATTTTTTATTTGAAAGAAGAGAAATTTGAATCCTAATTTATTTCAATGGAAGACTAATGGTTATATCATTATACTATAATGGCCTTATTATCTTTGGATCAATTCGAATGCGTGAAGTACCAAAATGAGTAAAAAGGTGATGATATTACAAAAATTAATGTCAATTGAAATCCTAGTTTGATTGTTTCAATACAAAATATTTTATATAACCATATAAAAATTAAGTTGTAAGCATTAGATTGGTAGTGCCACGATTATACAACCAAATCACACACAAGCATTTTGTTGTGTGATTGTTTAGTCCTAAGAAAGTAAGATGATCACATAGCCTGAGATGCAATCATCCTTGGAGCGAACTATAATAAATTGTTAGGCTAAACATCTTTTTACATGAAAAGATGCGAGTGCAAGCGCAAGCTAAGTAGACAAGATGAATAACTCTTATCACTAGAAATATGGAGCGATGGCATTCGTCGTTTGCGCTAAGGACTTACCTTCAGTGCCAAATTGAATTCTTTACAGCATCTTGTACTCGTCTCCCAGCTTTGATTAATAATTCAAGCGTAGCTCTGGTGTTTGTTGAAGCGTGATATATCTCATGATAATGCTCTAACCCTTATATATAACCTACCCAAAAGAAGAACGGCTGCTTTCCAATTCACCGATGGCTAAATGCATCTTATGTCCCATCACAAATGCCACTCTAAGTAGCTTTTGTGCATACAAGATTGCATAAATCAATTACTAGACATTCTACGTGATAAGGGACCGTACATTATAAGTACGATCTCGATGTATGGAGGATTCCGGGGTGTATATTGCAGATTGTGGATTGAAGATTTGTTTCCAACAAAGAAGAGCAGAACTTATGAATAAAACTTGAGAAATTTCAGAAGAGGCTTTAACGTAGGATGTCCCAAGAGCTTGGACATTCTTAGAATGATAATGTGTCTAAATTCCAAAATCTCACGGTGTCAATGAAAACTGCTAAACTTGAAAGATATACCAAAATTGTTGACAAAGAATAAGATATTTATTGGAATCAAAAGGCCAAAAGTCCAGACAATTTTGCAAGCATTGCTACTCTTGACTTCAATTTCATAGCTGCAACTTATATCTTTAAAACAAAAAAAAAAAAATAATATTATTGAAATCTCCAACCAAAATCAAAGATTGAAGTTTTAAATATTATGAAAATATAACTAAACATCTAAAACCAGTCTATGCTATGAATATCCTTCTTTCTTTTTTAGGTAAATGTGGTTAAGAGAGTGATGATATCAAATGGACATTGCGTGAAAACAAAAAGGCCCTAAGAAACTACCAAATCGCTCGGAGATTTGCATAAGACAGGCATCAACAGTTATGTTTACCTTCTAATTCTAGGGTCTAGCCGTGACACATACATACACGTATGTGCTGCAGGATATCGAGAAAAGTCCTTTTTATACTGAGAAGTAAATGGCTGTTGAGGGTTAAGGTCCGAAAAAACAAGATGAAGATGGAAAATGGTGCATGTTTCACGGTGAGAAAACACCAACCTGATAGACTGCTAAAACATGTCACAAGATTGAGGGAGAGTAGTTGGGTAGCAAAATTGTCCCAGCAGCAACAACGATGCAAAAAGGCTAGATTATATTATTCATAGAACCTGCTAAAACTCGGTGATGAATTTTTGTCAGCAGGACACAATTAAGTGTAACCTAACCAGAGGAGTGACATTAACACCAAACCACACAATAAACATCTAGTAACTGCTACTCCTAGATCATTAACTATTGAATTTGTTAGGCATTGTCTATACGATTTAAGACAAACGAAAACACATGCCGCAATTAATTGATTGAGCAGATCTCCATTTTGTCAAAACCAGACTAACAAATCCAGTGAATCAAGGTCTAATATATGAACACACCTTCGGAACAAATAAGAAGAAAAAAATCTCAAACCAAACTATTTACCTGCTCTGCTCGGGATACGACCAGCATATCACACATTACAACCAAAATCCATCGATCAAGAATCATCCTTTGAGCAAAAACCGAATAAATAAAACAATGAAAACATTTTCAAGGTGCCTCAAAGACAAAACTTTACCTGTATAAGCAGATATGTAAACCAACTCCAAATCCAGGCCCAAATTGGGTTCTCTATTGAAAATCTCTTCCATCACAACAATGCTACAATGCCATCATTACAACATACAAGAGAAAATGTTCTTTACACAAATTTTCCTCCAAAGAGAAGCAACAAAATTGTACTTCTACTGTCCTCCTGACCCTTGCGAATCATCTTTACCGGATGAAGGCTGTTGATGATGGTGATGCTGTCGTTGATGTTGATGCTGTTGTTGATGTTGATGTTGATGCATCATCCTAGCCTGACCGATCTGTTGATAAATCTGACTCAAAGCTTGAGGATTCAAAACCCCGATATGACCATCTTGAGACAAACCAAGCTCTAATCCAGGTGTTGCCTGTTGATTGCTTCCCCCTAAAACTGAAGTAAAACTCATAGGACCAATATTAGCTCCGCTAGGCATATCAAAACCGGGAAATCCATATTTTTGCAAATAATTTGGACCACTTTCATTCCCAACTCCGATAGGACCTGTTGAAGTAGTTGCTGTTGACATACATGATGCTCCTGATGTTCCGAAACCACCAAATGATGGCCATATATTAGCACCCACATGATGCGTTTGTGGTCTGCCAAAACTAGAACCCACCGTCGCCCAACTGGTTCTAGGAGTACTAGTCCCTGCTGGACCAATACTGGACCCACCCAATTCATCAAACCTGCTGTGCAAGTTACTCGATATAGATACCCCTTGTTGTGAAACAGAGGCCCCTGCAGATGCCAAAGCTGAGGCCGGCATGGTCCCAGTTCCAGTAGCCGCAATTATCGATGGTTCGGCTTGTTGTAGCAGCCACTGGATGGTTTCTCCATCCGATTTATGACCCAATTCTCTCGTTAATTGGAATATCCTAGCTGCACATAGTGCAGGCATCCTGATTCTCCTCCCTCTACCTTCAACCTTGGTATGTCTGTCTTTGTTCGAGCTTCTTTTAGTAGCTAGTTGTTTCTTTTGTTGCGGCTGTTGGTCTTCTTTCTCTGCAATTGCAATCTGGAAATCTTTGATCTCTGCTGGTTTATTGTTGTTGTTATTACTACTGTTGTTGTCTCCTACCATGTTGTCGTGTTGTTGAGGTAAGTTTAAGAAACTAGGAACTAGTTCATGTGAGTGGTGCTGTTGTTTTGAGACCTTGGGATCCATATCCATGAACAAAGGGTGTGTGTGTTTTTCAATTTCTTTTTTTTTTTTTTTTATTGGCTGGCTGAATGAAGAAGGTGAGAAAGTACCTTAGAGTTTCATCAGTTTGCACTGTTTTTGGCAATGTATCAAAATCCCTGAGACTCCGACAAAACTTAAAAGATTCAACAGTAGTTGCTTATGTACATACATAGCAATCCATTATTAAGTATTTTTCACTCTGTACTGGGTTTCCTAATTCCTTGCCTTTCCTACTCTCTCTCTCTCTCTCTCTCTCTCTCGTTCGTACAATCAGTAGAAAGTAGGTAGTGAAACAAGAACATCGTCGGATCCATTTGTCCCTTTTTAACTCCTTTACACTGTTTTAGGGTCTTGACTGGCCTCATCGGGTACCAAAAACTTTAACCGCCAATTTCCTAACAAAAATACAAACTAAAATGATAACCGTTCAGTCATGATTTATGCTTTCTCTATATAACTTAGTACAAGCATTCCTAACGATTTTGATGCAGTTCCTAAGTTAAAAGTGGGTAAAGTTATTTTATTGGGTATTCATCTAATCTTGTTTGATCGATTGGATTTTAAATAGATATCAAGACTGTATAGTAGATTTCAAATAATAAGATGAAAAAATCAGTTTTTATAAAATTGGATACAAGTACGATATTTTATACCATTTAATCACTCCTAACCTATACTCTACGTTATATTGTATACATAATTCGAGGTATTTAATATCCACCTGTAAAATTTGTTAAATAATCCAATACATATATGTTGAAAAGAAACAATCCAAATCTAATACAAGCCTTAAAACTAAACCATATTTTACCTTCTATAAATAGTTATTTTTATTCTAATTTGTTATAGGTTTTGTTTAAGATAATCTAATAAAATAATAAAGATGAAATATTTTACTATTTTGATATCATAAGTTTTTTTATAAGTTATGTTGAAGGGCATTTTTGAAATGTCGACCATAGGCTTGAACCAACTAGTTCGGGACTTGGACCAAGCTCCAATGGCTTAGGTTAGTGCAAATACAAAGGCATTCATATTTAGGGTAAATCTTTAATATAAATACACTTCGACTTTTAAAAGATATAACCTAATTAACTAGATACGCTTACCAATTTAAAAAAGATTCAATTATAGATACAACAATGCATAATTTTCTTAAAATATCTTGACCACATCATCTAAAAATAAAGAACGAGACTTCCAAGTAAAATGATTCTCTCACTTATTATTTATTTTTTTAGGGTTTTGACTCCTCATTTGAGTTAAGCATTAGAGTAACTGCGCTAGAGTACTCTTTACACTCGCTTAGCTACTTTTTGTCTTATAGGAGATCATATAATGGAGTGAAGAATGGCAATCAACAAGATCCACAACTCTTGCATAAGCAAGAACTAGTAATATCATATGTGAATTACTTTTTCGATAACACATAAATTTAAAATTTATGGTAATATAGAAAAATACAACTTACTCTATATCTTATAAATTTTATAAGACACAAGTTTCTAGGTAATTTTAAGATATATGTTCTATATTTAAAATTTGAGAACTTATACCTTATAGAATAGAGTATGAATGTAATTTTATACTCTATCTTTTCTATATGTACTCATCCCTAGTTAAAAGGTATAATAATAAATTTTTTAATATATTTTGATGAAATTAAAGGCCGTTTGGATCCAATAACTCTTATCTCCGTTTGGTATTTTTCGGATGGATGCTTCGAAAAATTGGAGAAACTGTTTTCTTTTTTTTTTTCCCCCCGCATTTTCCTTTTTAGGAATTATATGCAGATTGTAAAAATAAAATGAACCTACTTGAATTAAATAAAGTAATTGGAAGTTAAGATAGATTTATCCAATCCACGTTGTCACAAAAGAAATGGAAAATAATAAGTTGGATTTAAATCTTGTCCATTTAATTTTTCTCCATTTCTTTTGATTTATTACTTTACGATGTTGTCAGTGTAATCAATAGTTAAGATTAAAAGAAAAATGATGACATCATGAAGATATTATATGATATTTCAAAAGTTAAAACAATATCAATTGCAAATGGAGAAAAATTAAGTGAAAGTAAATAAAGATGATATATTTAAGTTAGCTCCATTTTCACCGTTTCCAAAATTGAATACTGTCCACTAAAGAAGAGCTAATTCAAAAATAAGAGTACGTAGAATCCTAACAAACGATAGTCAAGTGTTTCTTATAAAATGAAAAGCAAAGAATTTAATTAAAGACCTCTTAAGCTTTTTCTTTAAATTATTTCATGCAAAAAAAGATTAATCTAACATTAGATTTATTGCCTCATAGGAAAAACAATTTGATCTTGCTCATCAGCTGTCTAAAGAACCTTTAAATATTATATCAAGGTAAGCAAAAATTAAAAATAGCTATCCATAGTATTCATACCGCAAACGAATATTCTACTTTAGAAGCTACTTTTCAGGAGAAGTTTTTTATGGAATAACAAAAATGGTCTTGTAATTTATTTATTAATCGACAAAGATTGCTGGGAGATTATTGGAATTCAATAAGGAAAATTATTTTCAAATTACTTATGATGAATAACAAGAGATTTACTATATGCGTTTGCTTCATAGTTAAGATATTGTCACTATGTCTAATTTATTAGTTGAACATTCCTTTAAAACTCTTCAATTAGTAGTCATTTGATTACCATATATTAGAGTAGGGCAAAAAAAAATCGTGAACCTTGAACCGAACTGAATAAAAAATTACGTTTTTTTGTGATCGGTTTGACTCGGCATTAGGTTCGTGATTTGGTTCGTAGATGCAAACCGAATCGTATAACTTGAGCTGAATTGAGTTGTTCCTATTAACAAAAAAATAAAACCTTATCATGTGATTGGCTAATTTTTTTTGTTACTTTTATATCCTTATCATTATTGATTTAGCATACTTTTTGGCTTAATTTTCTTCCTTCAATTTCCAGTTCATATTTTCTTATGTAATATTTTTGCAACTACTAATTACATAAACTATGATGGCTCTCCTCATTTTGGAAGTTAATTATAATTTCAATTGTGGATTTTGAACTTTAATGGAGCTATGCTTACGCGTTCTTCATATTGGATTCAATGAGATTTATAATTAAAACTCTATAAGTTGTGCTTTTCAATTGTTAAATTTATAATATTTTATTTAAAAAATAGTTCAAATCACAAATCAAACCATATCAAACCATTCTTTTAGGTTAAAAAAAATTATAAATTGAATTGTAATGTTAGGTTTGATTTAAAAAAAAAAAAAAAAAACCAAACTATTAATTTTAAGTTTGATTTGGTAAAGAATGATATATCATATTGAACTAGACCACGCCTACCCCTACCATCTATGACTTCTTCTTTACTTTATCCCTTAGGTTCTACATAGCATGTAGACTTTCATTTATGATTTGGACGTAATTTTTTTCCATATCATTTGTCATATTCAATGGTGGTATTGATAAACTTGAGTTAACTTATTGATTTGTATGGTCTAATCTGATTCGACCTAACTTAGCAATGAAACTGGTCTAATCTAACCTTAGTTTAACCATTGATCAAACCTAATTTATCTCTTTAACTCTTAATCCTCTCACATGTTAAGGTCAATTATTTAGGCTTAATAGCACTATTTAGTGGTGTTTCTCTCTCAAAATAAAATTGTTATAATAATCCTTTTCTATATTTCTTTCTTTATGTCATATAAATGAATATTAGAAATAATGCAAATGAAAATCATGATGCATAAGGGAAGGAACAAGTTTTACTCAAACGTAGTATATGTACATATTGTATGTGTACATTATGCTTGCGTGAGATCCCATGGTTAAGTATTTCATATGAATTAAGAGGTTGTAATACTAGTTTATAAGATCATGATTGTGAATACCTTATCAACATAAATTGAAAATTTTTGGGCTAAATAGTTGAAATTGGCTCATTAATATTTATTGGCTTAGTTATTCACTTTTTTTTACCTCAAATATTACAAATAATATCAAAGCGGACCTCTTGCCAATAGGTGGATGATTTGAGTGTAGTTCTAGTTTAGAGAAAAGGTTCGAGGAAGGTAGGGAATATTATTAGGGTATAACTGCTTACATGTTTCCAAGATAAGCTATAGGTAGTAGGTACCCGAATCATATACCGAAAAAAAGGAAAAATCTAAGAGGAAAATTATGAGACTCTATAGTTAAGTATCTCATATGGATTGTGGGAAGTTATAGTATTAGTTTAAAATGCCAAGATTATAAACTCTTTATCAACACAAACTTGAAATTTTTTTGACTAAGTGGTTGAAAATAGATCATTTAGTGTTTATTGGTTTAACTATTCACTATTTTTGGCCTGTGACGTTACAACTTATTTTAAGAACGTCAAGTCATGTATTGTAGAAAGAATGAAAAAAAAGGGCAAATTGTACATACACCCTCCAATCTATGGATTAAAGTGTACGAATGGACTTGAACTCTCAAAATGTGACTTTATTGCTTCATTAAACTTTTGAAATTGTACATATACACCTTAAAGCATCATTAAAGCCCCTAAAGTGTTTCTATTTATGACCCTTCCAATTATGATTTTGAGGTTTTAGAAGAATTTAGGGGTTATATTTTCAAAATTTAAATGTTATAATAGTAAAGTCACAATTTGAAAGTTTAAAGGTCTTATTTGCACTTGACTAATAATGTAGGAGGTATATTTGCAATTATTCAAGGATCAAATAATGAATGCTGGGTGACTTGTTTGCTAGATGATTTTCTTATTCCATTGGTGTAACTAGAAAAGATAGATAATTTTGTCATAGCAAAAGAATATAGTTATAAACACTGTAACATCTAAAGCAATCAAAACAGTGTAAACAACATATCCCATTTAACATATGGATTTAATTTGGCAAATGAACAAAAGAAGCTAATTCTTCCAAATTTCTTAGCCTACATCTACTGATTAGTCTTTTGCCGTACTATTCTATATAATGATGGACCTCAAAGCATGATAACCAATTCGTAATCATCTCATACTCAACTACTAATATTTTGATTCATTATTCCCATGACTTAACACCTCTTATTCAATGTGTTTAAGTCTCACAAAAAGTTTCCTTTGAGTTTCCTAACTTAATACCACATACAATTACTTAGTTCACAACCTACTTTTCCCATGTAAGTTGGTCCCACTTTGTACAAAACTACATATTACATCATCAAAATCGCTTGACCATATCTACCCCCAAATGACCAACCATATAGCATCCGTACTTCAACCCATACAAACATGGGCCTAACCATAGCTATACAATGAAACTAAACTTCATGAAGTTGAATATTATCAAGCAATCTAAATCTTATACTACAACAATAAGTAAGTCAAAAAAAAAAAAAATCAAACTTAGATGATAGCCCATTAAAGTTTGCTTAACAAAATTGATTTAGAAACTAGGAGAATATATTTATAATTAGGATCAGAGTTAAAAAGGAAAAAAGAAAATTAAAGTACACTTGTTTTCAGTGGATTCCATCTATCAGGACCTACGACCATTTCTAAAGTATTGTAAAGTTTAGCTGTAGGAATAACAAAAAGACTCTAGTTGACTACCCTAAACTAAGGTAGATGATGTTCATAGTTATTGCCTTATTCCATCTCTCTAATTAGACTTCTAGTAGGCAATGATCTTGTGCTTGCTTTGATCAATTTTCCCTTTGCCCAAGACAGTCCTAAACTCTTTATTTTAAGTTTTATGTCAAGTTTCACCAAAATCAATCCTTCCTTCCTACTCATAATTCTTAGTTAAATCATCTCTAATAAATACAATTTACTTAAGTAAAATCAACAAGTTTTACAAAATTTCAAAATTTTCTTTATTTATAAATCAATCCCATCTTTTAGATCTCAAATTCTAATTACGAATCTTAATTTTACACTTCTTCATAAACAAAAGGGTAGAATTGTTTAACTATCTTTAAGATAGGTTTCCTTATAAATGTAGGTGAATCCAACAAATCTTTGCTTAAATTCCCCTACACATGGATGTGTAGATTTATGACTCTCTAGAAACACTATAGAGAATGGCTCTTACTTGGTTTTATGCAATCTTTAAGTGCCTTTATGAGAAAGTCCATGCTAGGCTTCTAGGGTAGAGAGTGCATATATGTAGAGAGAAAAGTTTCAAAAGTATTAACACACTATATAAATGAATTATTGACGAGTAAGTACCAATAAATTTCTAATAAGTAGAAATATTAATAGTAGTTTTTAAAAACTATCCACTATCACTAACATGTTTATAGACATTATTGATATTTATTTAATATCATCCTAAACAGGTGGAGTATTAACATTAATGAATCTTCTTTCTTATGTTAGACGTGTCAAAGTATGCAAAGTAAGAGGGCAACTAGTTACGTATTAATGTAACTCTCTAGAATTTGAAACGCTATAACCTACCAAGTGTCTCTAACATCTACTGACATGTCAAGTGTAAAAATTTTACTAGAGGTCTCTAAACAATTATATTTTAACCTCCAAATAATTTCATAAAATTTAATTCTCCATTTAATCTTTGAACAAAACTAAATAAATCTCTTAAATCTTGAAACAAGAAACACTTATCATAAATAAATAACCAATTAGCCTAACTCAAAAGTCATCTTTATAATAGTTAAACTAATCATTGCTCCCTAACCTAGTGATCTCAGTAATAGCCTCTATATTCAATAATTTTTGTAATTCCCACTCAAATACGTGTACCTGAAAAATTATACGTGTGAACCGAAATCTAGTATGAAATATGCAAACACATGGTCATGATTATACAATTTCTAATCATACACAAGTGTGAAATACAAAGATGCAACAATCATCCATTTAGTTATCTTTATTTTAATCCAATAAGCAACATAATGGTACTTATGACATCAACAAACATAATATGTATACCATATAGTATCGGTGCTAGGTCATCCCCAATACTCTAGAAACCAAGAAATATCCTAAATCTACCCTAATCATTTCCATGTGAGACTCCATTCAAGATATTGTCATGCAAGGATCAGCAAGTGCTATCCTAAGATCATTGATCTTCTGAGTCTTTTAGGCTCGGTTAAGCATAAGCAACACACATTTAACTAATGTCCAATAATTAATTAATTCGTTTATGCTATTACCTTACCAATACAAACAACAAACAATTATCTCGTACTTGAATCTTAAGAATGATTGGTAGTATCTATGCTAAAAGTCCTTTCAAGATGAACACTTGATGTACAATATAAAGATAACTACTTTTAGAATCTATTTCTAGGTATTCTTAGCTAACTAGGTTATCTTATTTATCTTACTAGATTCTTGTGTCCATATTTTAGTATAACTTAAGGTTTTAGAACTAACTTAAACACTTAAACATGTTTAAAATAAGTTGAGTTAAGGTTTAGGAGGATAAGAAGCAAGAAATAGGAAGAAAAAGACAAAGTATATGTTCACATCCTAGATCATGATCGTAAATCTTAGCTGTGATCCTCCTTCTTTGAAAAACAGCAAGAACACGCCTTAGATCACAGTCGTGAACTCAACTATGATCCTCTTGGCCATTGATTCAATTGCTTCCATTCTTTGCACATACTTTACTCCAATACATCAATGAGAATCACAGTCAAGATCACTCCTATGATCTTCAGCCTTGATTCTCCTATTTTGCAAACCACTACTCAAAAACACCACTATTTACATCAAAACTCTATCATCATCACAACCCATCCTCTAAGTCAACCCTGTTAAGATCTCCAACTTCTATAAGTACGAATTCTTCTTCATGTTTAAAATTTAATACCATCAATTATCAAATTTGTAATTCAACCCTCTTCTTTTTAACAACCATAACTAAATCAAAATACCAATTCCACAATAAAATAAAAAAACTAGGTGAAGATCTTTTTTGAATACCTGAATATTGTGACTCTTGAGATGTTGGCTTGATCAATTGATCTGACTATAACCTAATTACTTCCAAGATTAATAAAAATGTTTTTTCATTCTCATTTTAACATGAAAAAGCATCGTTTACCAATTTAAGATTCCCTTAAGTACAACGTCTATCACCTTCTCTTTATAAGGATGACTCCTTCATTATTGAATTGCAAGATACTTGGTTAGAACTAATTTTCGCTTATCAAAACACAAGATAACGAGAAGAGTTGTAAATATCATACGTTCTCTTCTCCCACCTTTGATCTACTAAGAGAGGCCCTATAGAAAGCCAAAAGTATGGAAGAGGGACTATAGACTAATAAGGCCTTTTATACCTATAGTACGAAAAGACTTATTTGCTCTCTATCTTTAATTCTTATTACTTATTGCTACCTTGATTTTTAATTTTGTTTAATTCCATGTCTTTATATATATATATATATATATATATATTGGGTTTTACAATTAAAGTCTAGGTAGACAATTCATTGAAATACCTTTTGCTTACAAAATATTTTTTTGAAGTACTGCAGTAATCTAAAATTAGAAGCAAAAGTGACCTTTGGATATACCTTTAAATATTGGGATATACTACTAACTTTAGAACGAATTACAAATACACTTTTAAATTATAGATTCAGTATAAATAAACCTCCTAAACTTTTGAAATGTGATTTTTCCTCTTCATAGCCCTTGAGAACATGTAAATAATATCTAAATCATTGTTGAAACCTAAAAGTATTGCTATTTCTGATTTTTTAGCAATGTATTTGATATAAAGTATATGGTAATGGCTTGAGATTATAGTGGTAGGTTTTGAGCGTTATAATTTAGGCCTGTGTATTCGCAATTCTCCTTAATCTTGTGACTAAACTTTTTCCATTTTTTTCTTAAATTGCATATCCGAGTCATAAAAGGTTATACTTGCACATTATTGCGTGTGAACAAGTAGCCCACATATGCATTATGCAATGTTCAAGGAAAACTTCCATGTCGGACATAATGAAACCACCCCCACTTACCTCGCAAAACCTGCATGTTCATTATTTTCTCTTTTCAGGCTGCATGGTATTACTGAAACAGCAACTTAAAGATATTCTTACCATCTTCTAAAAGTGGCACAAGTGAAGAGCAGGATGGTTGTAGTGAGGACAGGTGTCAATATAGCACGCACATGCCTTGTGGGGTTGCTTCAAATTCACTGCATTAGGTCCATGACTCCTTCATGAGGTATGATAAAATATGAAAATGAGATTCCCATGAGTATACATTGTTATTATTTAATGGGATCTGTTAAGACAACATTCTGGAGGATGACCTGATCAACTGTGTTACCGTTACCAAGTTCCCTAAAAATGTGAGGCTTTAACTTGTTTCTGCTTATATTATTTTATTGAAAAAAATTAAAAACTTATTTCTATTTGATGTACCCCCGGAAAGAGATATTATCCCAACATACCGGCGGTTCATGGGCCACTATGGGGTTACGAGATTTTTTTTTTCTTTATTTAATTTTATTTGTTTGGCCAGCTTTAATAGGATATAGACCTAATTCTTCATACAGTTTCTCTACAGAGTTTCTAAATCTTAATCATTAAAGAATTTCCACTTTCCTTTCTGCATTTAAATTTCAATTTACATGGATAGTACCCGTTTACTAAAAATAAAAGAAGTTAAACATAATGTATATTAAAAATATAAATAAGATTAGAAATATTTCTAATTTGTACATAATTTGTAGGGATGATGTAATCACTTAAAATGAAAAACTTAACATATAGGAAAGTAAAAATTTATTAAACTACATAATACTAGTTTATCAAGATTAACTCTTAGTTGTTTGTGAGAAGAGAGACATTTTTAATTTGATGGAGATTTAAAGGGTTTTATCAGTAAAAAATTAATATTTAAAACATGTGATACCAAACCAATCTCTTACACTTAAATATTATGAATATTTCTAGCCCTAGCTAAAATAAGAAGTAATTAGGTATAAGTAGAAAGGTTTGTAATAAATCACACCTTCATTTCTAAGATTGATTATAATGGTTGATTTCTATCCTCCAATTTCTTTTCCTTTTCTTTTGGATACTATTCTAGAACCAGTTTTAACAACTTCTTGATTAGTTTCATGTTTTATGTAAAATGACTTTCTGAAAATCCTTCTTTCATATTATACAAATGAAATATTAAAATCAAAGTAAAAGTAAATCAAAATGCACTAGAGAATAGGGGTGAGGGGGTATAGGATAGAGCCTCTAGTACAAGTTCTCAAAATTTGGAACTTAAATATACCATTTAGTTATCATGCCCCGAGAGTGGTAGAGTCATAATAATCCTATCGTGTACACTAATTTATGATAGAAGCCAGTCACTCAGTTGTTATCATAGATTTAGTATAGACAAGGTACATACAACTAAACAACTTTAAAGTAATATTTGCTTCATATATTTCTTTGAAAAAATAGAATTTTGATTAATACAATTCCTATGAAAATCACTTGAAATTTTTGTATAAGAAAATTAGTAAAAGAATCTAACATTGTTTTTACGATAAATACAATATTACAAGTTAGTCTAGATCATTCGAATGACCTAATTGACTTCAAAATAATGATAATACAAGAATATTTTAATCCATTTGCTCTTTACTCCAAACTTATTGTCCATCTTTTGTGCGCCCAAAGATTGGATGGTCTTGGTATTTATCTTTTAAGACCTACAAAAAAACTATAGGAATATAAGTAATCACCGCTTAGTGAGGGAACAGAGACGAAAGCATACACAACACAACAATTAAGTAGGGTTGTTATTTAATTAGTTAGATGTGATGCGATGTGACAACAAGCATATGCCATCTGCATGACGTTATCTAACTCGTCATGAAGTTAGAGAAACTATGTTCGCTTTAACTCGGGTTAAGGAGTTTTAATGAGATAGAAGCTTGCCTTCGAGCATATTTCGACCAAACCCAAGCTTGTGCAAATGGAGCTTACTTCTCTCGAGACCTTTTCAAATCAACGCGCCAAACTTCACCTTGACCTCCTCTCCTCACTTAGTTATGCCTTGAGGGTGAAGGAAGGTCAATTTCTGTTACTTCGTTAAAGGGTCAATGTTTGGTTGGATAATCGTAATCATTATCCTATTGGGTTGCAATGCATAATAGGTTAGTGGTTAAATCCATGTTTAGCTTAGTCCATTGTAGGGCTGGCTAAACAATTGCAAACAATCAAATCAAGAAGTAAACATAACAACACAACCACAACATATAGCATAAGAATCAAACAATTTAGCAAACGGTTTCCAAGTACATACATCACATGCACATAATAAGCTACTTTACAACCACAAACAAGTACACACATTAGCCTCTAAGTACCTTTATATAATACTTCAAAATGCCATTAAGTATAGATTCCACTTATCCAAATTCCCATTCGCTTTTGTAACTCAGATGCCCCAATCCTTTTATCATTGATTATCCCTATGTTGCAAATTAAATTTCAGTTTCAACGCATTTCATTAGAGTAAGAGTGTTTTAAGTATTGTATTTTTATTTTAGCTTAGCATTCTTTTAGTATGCCATAGGTGTTGGTTGTGAGGCCTTACAAAAATTGGTGATCAACTCATTACCGGTCAGTTTGAAAACGGTTTGTAAAATTTAGGATAATCGTGTAAATTATCCGATTGAGCCTCAATTTTATGGAGAAGTTAGAAATATTAGTAAGAGTAATCCTTTGAGTTTGGATTTAAGAAAATAAATAATTAAATATTATAATATTTAGTTATATATATATTATTCATTATTTATCAAAAATACGTAAAATAATTAACAAATCAATAAAGATAAATTATATGTACAGTAACAATCATAAAATAATATAAATAATATTTATGAATATTTATTTGTACTATATATATATATTTACGTATAAGTAAAAATACCTGAAATTACTTAAAATATTTGAAATACGTTAAATAATACTAAAGTAATTAAGGAAAATTAAAGAAAAATGTGGGAAAATGTAGAATTGTTTGGAAATGGGGTGTGGTAAACTAAGAATAAAAGAGGAAAAATTAACAAATTGGAATTGGACATTTAAAAAGTAAAAAAGAAAGAGATAAAGGATACTTGGCAACAAATAAATTAAAGGAAAACCTTAACCTACCCTATAAATTCAACAAACACCTTCCAAAATCCATTTTGGTCAATTGTGAGTCCAAAAAAAATTAGAGAGAGATTAAAAAGAGAGGAGAGAGTATTTTTTAAAAAATAGACAAATTAACGTGCATTTAGGGCATTAGAGTGGAAACTAAACTTGACGACCACCTAAGAGTGAATAGCCATCACCATTGAACGGTGGAGACAGCACCTAGATCGATTGATAAGGGCAAAGTGGTCGAAGCTGGCAATACTAGTGAGTTTTAATTCCCCTTTGATTTTTTGTTTAATTTATTAAAAATATCAAATATGTATAGAAATTTATGAAATTTAGTATTTTAGGATATTTTTATATGTAGATTTAGGAAAAAAATATACATCAATTTAATAAAATTAGGTCTCAGGATATACTACTCTTAAGAAATCATTAAATCCTAGCTAGTTTTCGATTATGATTTAAATTATCTTAATGATGTAATTTTGAATTTTGACCTCAAAATTTTTGTGTATATTACTTAGGATATATATGATAGTGATATAAAGAGATTTTCCAAAAATTAATTTTCTAAAATTTTACTTAATTTGTAGGCCTTAAAATCATAGGTAAAATTATATATGTTAAGTTAATTTTGTAATTTAAGGTTAATTTGGTACAAATTTTGATGGAAGGTGTAATTAGACATCTTAGTGTGTTAATGAAAGATGATATTTGTAGTGTTAAGGATGTTAGATATGTGTTTTAAGTGTAGATTAGGTAATAATGTATAATATGTGTATATAAGAAATTAAATAAGTAAGAAATATTTGGTTAAATCAATAATATTAAAATATTAAAAACATCATATAAATCTGATATGGTATATGTATTTAGGTTATTAGGTGAAAACTGTATGTTTGTTTCTTACATCGAGAATAAATTCGATGGTTAAATTAGGAATATAATGTATCGTATTGACTACAATGTTAGTCATGAACTAGATAGGAGATTTAGGATATTTAAGTATAGTTAGATGAATTCTATATATTGGTTTGGGAGAAATTCTAAAGGTTTACAAATAAAAACAATAACTAAAAGCTAAAATAAAACCTAATTCAAAAACTAGAAATTGAATCAGAAACTAATTTAGAACTAACTTGGCTATAGGAAATATAGACCTTGAATAATTAAGGAAGATTATAATTTAAAACTAAAACTAATGATTTAAAACTTATACATATATATATAAATATATACGAGTGGTTATGTCAAAGTATGGACAATTCTTAGATCAGAATTTGATTCAAAAGTAAAATCAAAATTAGGTTTAATAGAAGTATATTAGAGTGTTAGTCAAAATATGAACCAAAGGTTATATTCACCTAAATAAATTGTAAGAAAAAGGATAGAAAACATTTATAAGATTATGAATAAAGGGTAATCAAAAGATAAACTAGAACTTGATTTAGAGGTTGAATTAGAAGCAACATAAGAAGCAAATTTAAAACCTAGCTCAAAATGAGAACAATTGCAAGAGACTTAAAAACTAGAATAATTAGATATAATAAAATCCTTAACTAAAAATAATAATCTTAATTGTAGAATCAAGTCTATAAATGTAAATAATAGTTAAATAAACACTAAAATAATATTTTGCAAGAGACTTAAAAACTAGAATAATTAGATATAATAAAATCCTTAACTAAAGATAATAATCTTAATTGTAGAATAAAGTCTATAAATATAAATAATAGTTAAATAAACACTAAAATAATATTTATATTACAGGAAACATTGATCAAGTCCTGTAGTGAGTCGCACATTAAGTGAACAAGTGGGAAGTCCAATTAAGTTTGGGATTAATACGTTATTATATTTTAGAGTACCGTTTTATAGTACTTGAGGCTTAAGATTATACTTGAATGTATTTAATTGATAAGTTGATTGTACACATGCCTGTATATACGTGTTTCTAGGTTTGATTATATGATTCTTGTTTGATGCTCGAGACTGTAATTATTTATTTTGCATGAAATGATTGCACACCTTAAATTGGACTTAATTAAATATATAACTCATAAATCTAAATTGAACATGTATTGCAACCCGTTAGGGGAAACATTTAGGGTTCTCCTATTAAATACCGACTCCTTTGAAAGGAATAGTACTGGATAGTATAATGGTTCTTTCTTCATCCTTAGTTGAACTAAGATGAAGGCAATGATTCTAAGATAGTAATAAGAGGAGTGGTGTCTCAATTATACAAGCCTGAGTTTAGTTGTAAGTTATTGAAATGTGCATTAAACTCTTCAACTCGGATAAGTGCGGGTATAATTTCTTTAATCTCATGATAGACTAGAAAATGTTGTACGATGGCATTCATTTGTTGCATTGCATATAAATATCTAACTGATAATCTTGCCTATGCTTGATGTGTAGTCTTATGTCTTTGTTTCAACTTATTGAGTGGTTAGTTACTAATATCCCTATAAGTATTGTTGCGGGTGTTGGTTAATAAACGACTTTATAGCTACTATGAAGCTAGCAGCTATTAGATCCTAGGGAGTAAGGAAATAAAACGAGGATCAGTTATAATCTTGAAATCTAGATCTTATCTTTAAATCTTTTGATATCATTTTATGTATTACTTACGTAAAGATATGGTTACTAAATCTTATAAACATTACTCGGGATATTTAAATCCTTGTATATATTTTCTATACTTTCTTAGGTAAATAACATGTTTAATCTATAAACTGTTTACTTCAAAACGGGTTAATTGTGGACGCCTTATATAAATCAAATTTAAGATAACGGCTATAAGGTCAACTTCTATCCTAGAATGGTTTACACGACAGAACTATTATAACTCTACCTCTTTGGAGTGTGACATTGGTTACGGATATTTAAGAGTTATTAATTTTACATATGTTATTTTGACCTTTTACTTGAATTCTTACTAGGGTTTTAACTTATATTCTTCGATATAGAACATTATACAGAACTTTCTACTAGGGACTACTAGGTATGTGGTACCTTCTACTAAAACCTCTACTAAGGTCCTTAATATTCTTTGTCTATTAGACCTTATATTCAAGCTTCTACTAGTGTTTTAACTCATGTTTCATATTAGGCAGAATTTCTATACAACCTTCTATAAGAATTTTAGTTATAGTTTCTACACTAGGAAACCTTCTACTGAAGTTTCTACTACTATAATATGATAGTCAACTTAATTAAAGAAGCTTTATACTACCTTCTATAAGTCAATAGTTTGCACCATCAACTATAAAAACTTCTACAAAACTTTCTACAGCTACTAGCTCCTTCACTAGCTCATCCAGAGCTTCTACAGCAACTTTTACAAGCACCAGATTTTCCCCAATTCACTAAAAACTCTATTTTTCACACTTTTCTCTACTTTGTTTATATCTAACCTTGTCGAAACTCTATCAATATTGACTCGCATGGTTCGGAAACTCATTCACATCGACATGCACAATTCAAAATTTAACCAAATAGAATATTCAACACATCTAATTAACTAATGTACCTAAAATACATGTATTATGTCGAAAAATCATGGTCTTAAGGTGAATAAACTTCATGCGTAGTGACTAAAATCTTTGATTTGCTATTGATTTTTAAGGATTTTTAACAAAAAAAAAAGACTAATTAATTAACTTAATGGAAAATCCCCATAAGCATTTAAGTAAAATCATTAAGTTTAGCTTCGGAAAACCCGTGTTTTCATAAAATTTTTTATTTTCACTTAAAAATTCAGATCAACATGTTCCATGTAACTAATATTTACTTAAATAATGTTTGATGGTTAGATTTAAATAAAATATGTTGAAAAATAGTGAAATTTTTATAAATGTCAATTTATCGGTTTTACATAAATGAAAAATTTACCTAAATAAAACAATAAGTTTTTGTAAAAATTTTTACATAGCAATCTTATATATGATATAGGATGTGTTTATAAAAATTTTGGTAAAGAAAATTTATTGTTCGAGTTTCTAAAAATCAAAGCAAAAATCAGTTTGAAGTTGCCCATTTCTTAATGGTGATATATAAAATGAAAGAGTTTTACAAACATAATAATTTTTCATGAAAATACGCTTAAAATTATGTAAGAATAATTTTTTCTATAATTCTTAAACAAAATTAGATATTTTTAACAAAATTTTGAAAATTGGGTAAAGTATCAAACTTATCGACGTTTAGAACTACGATGACTGATGGTGGAGGGGACCTTGCTAGCCTAAAAAGGCATTAGGTAGTGGTGCAAGTGATGGTGGCTACTCATCATTAAGTTGCTCCTAAGTTTTGGAATCCCAATCTCACATATTTATACCTATTTTTTTTTAAATTTCTAAGTTTTTTAAAGAGTTCGTTCAATTTAATTTTCTCACAAATTTCCTCTTATTTGCAAGTGTCTAAAGAGTGTACATAAAGTAGCTAAGGAGTTTTTATAGTGATTTGATTAGTAGTGGGAATTGGTGCATGGAAGACATTTATAAGGCATTTTAGATTTTCTATGCTAAGTGGCAAGTGGTTTTGTTATGGGCTTATATAGAAAACCATGTATGTCCATGGTTTTGCTATCTATGGTTTTCTATAATCCAGGGTTGCATATTTTAAAACCATGTGCTTTCTTTTATTTACCATTTTTTTATACACATTTTATTATATTTATTATTTTACATTAATTTTAATCTTTACATGAAACTTCTACTAAATCTTTTACATCATAAGCTAAGTTACTTATCCCCTATTATTATTATTATTATTATTATTATTATTATTAACATTTACTAATTTTCTTATTTACTTAAGTCACTACTATGTTCCCTTTCTATTTCACACCAATTTTCAATATTTCGAAATTTTACGAAATGAATGAGTCAGTTTTATTATTTCAATTTATACTAATATTTTAATATTCCATTTCAAGATTTAAATTTGTAGAGTTTCTTTAACAGACTTTTGGGGTTCTATGGTTAACTTTGTCCCTAAACAAATTGATTATAGAGACATTCTAAAGTTAAGAGTTCGGAATTTTTTTGTTATAGTTAATTAACCTATAGATACATATATATATGAGAGGTTTTGAGTATTGTCTCTTGTTATTTTATTAAGTTTTATATTACCAATTTCGACTCAAGATCTTGTCAAATTGAATCTTAAATTTCATGGTTTTCTTGTTTTGGCAATTAATAGGTAAATTTAAAAATATTTTTGACTTTTAACTTACATTATTATTTTATAATTCTATTTCAAATACTTAAATGCTAGGTGGTTTTACTAATTTGTGGTCTTAAAGTGTTTTTCGAGTCATGATACGTGGATTTTTACAGATGTTTTAAACTTCCCTAAGTTAATGTCCTTATTGTTAAAATACAAGTCTCACATTAGCACCTTAAGACTATAATAAAATCTATACCCTATAACTTGTAGCCTATAGAATTTATAAGGTAAATGTGTGCCTTATGAAGCCTATAAATTTTGACTTTCTCTTTATAAATTTTAAGTTTATATAATATATAAAAAGTAATTTATTGGTAATATTACAAATTATTCGTATGCAAAATCTATGAAATAAAAAATAATAATAATTTTCCTGTCTTCATCATTTTAAGTTTTTGTAATCCTACTATTTAGCAAATGAGAAAGAATAGGGGAGAAAGAATGGAAAATCTAAAGTTGGAGAGAAAAATAGGTAAGAATAAAGGAAATAATGAAAACATAAAATGGGAGAAGTGACATTAGGTTTAGCTATTTACAGTTATTAACTTATGGTTTTGGTGTTTTTTTTTTTCTCTTGTTACTAAAAAATTAATTAGCTAAAAAATATATAATATTATCATTTATCATTCATTCATTAATATTATTTAATAATTTTTTATAGGTTGGATATAGGGTACTTCAAAACCTATACCTTTATATCTTAGAATATAGGTCTTATAATAAGTACAAGGTGGAAAGGCATCATACCCATAAATTATCCTATAGGAGCATATTTCAAAAAATTTATACTTGGAAGTTATTACGTAATCCTTAATACCCACTGAAAACCTACCAAATCAAGAGATGTACATGGAGGTACCTTATATGGTTACTTGCTCAATCTTATTAGTGAACGAACAAGTTTTGCTCAAATATATTTATGTTTACATTACATGTATGCATTCTACTTTGTCCTAAGATTAGTAAGTCAAGTATTGTGGTAAGGAAAAAAAAAGAAGACAAATCATACATGCATCTCCTATGCTATTGATTAAGTGTGACTAAACTCTCCAAATTCAGAAAATTTGACTATACCTTAACTATGTTTTTAAAATTGTTAAGTATAACTAAAGTCTCTAAATTGTTATTTATAGCTCTTTTAAAGATGATGTTGGGGTTTTATAAGATTTAGGGATTTCATTTGTATATTTTCAAAAGTTATAAGAGGAAATCACACATTAAAAGTTTAGAGTTTGTCTTCACTTGACTAATATTTTAGAAGGTGTATTTATGATTATCCTATTCGAAGTACTTATATGGAGCTATGGTGTATGATATGAAATCTTTTAGTCATGGAAGAATGACTATAAAGTAAAGGATTTGAAGTTCTCAAGGATCAAATTTGTGGTTCAAACTTTCAAGACTTCCCCTAGTATAAAGATATCTCCAAAATATAACCACTACTACACCATTTATTAGTGAAGTGGTGAACTTTGAGGATTGTGCTCATTAGGTTTACTCTAGAGATAGAAACAAAAAAAAAAAAGGTTTTATGCATATAATTTTAGGAGTACTATACCTAAGGCTCTATTTTTCAATCTTTTACTTGCTAATTATATATCTAGGTTGTCCCATGGTCCATAGCTCTTACTCCATGTATGCTTCAATCAATGAAGTATCTTTGGCAAAAAAGAATTAAAATTACACAAATTGTATTAGAAACAAAACGTTTCTAAGAATTACATATTAACTCGCTATAAAGGGGTATTTTAGTAATTAGATTTTAACCCAATTTAATGCAATGAATATATTTTTTTAGCTAATGATATAGTCTAGTAAATCGAGTCTAACTAGAGATGTTTTAGAGAAATCTAACTTAGTAAGCTCAAAATAGGGATCGACACAGTTTTTTGGCTTTCTACTTTATATAGTTATCTTACACGCGAAAAACAGACTCGAAAATGACCTTTTTGAGCTCATTTGGCTTAAATGGACCTTAAGGAAGCTTAAGAATGTTGTAGCCTTATTTATAATGTTAACGTGCTTTCTTTAAATATCATAAACCCATAAACATGTCTAAGCTTATATCCAAGTAAAGGAGAGGATAAAGGATCAATAACAAAACTTAATCTCAACCATCTATCTTGGAACCATATGACAAATAAGATTAAACTCCAAACTCTATTAATAGGAGGCTTCTCCTCTCATTTGATTCATTCAAATTATTAGCTTCTCTTTTCATTTGATTCGTTCAAATTATTGGCTAACTTATAATAAATATTAAAGCTTTACTAGAATCACTCCATAGAAGATTAAACATGGAATTATAAAAAATGATTAAAAACATCGAGTTTGATTCACTGTCACACACGCACACTTAAGATATTGAATTTTCTTAATTTTGCTCCTATACCATTTCTTAAAAGCATCCTTCTATGTTTCATTAATTTAATATGATGACCCAATCAACACACATGCTTCATGTGATCAACTAATTATAATAACCTACTATTCACTTAGCTTTCTAATAAGAGTCATAGGATCAAGATTTAGGAGGAGGATCAAATTCTCTGTAAGATTCTCGTGCTTTCTAAGAAAAGTATAATATTGTGAAAGATAAAATTATTTTGTGTGTTTAATGGATTAGGATCTTTATAGTAAGGTACTTAGCGCATTTCTTTTTTAAAACCAAAAAAAGAAAGAAAAAAAATAGAGAGAAAGATAGATAGATAGATTGATTGATAGACAATGTTTCATCTTAGATAGTATATATTCTTTCATTCTCATATGCAACTATTTATATAACCGAATGGATAAGGCAGAGAAAATAATTATAAAAATTTATCTTTATATATCCAATCATAAACTATAAAACATATATCGACCATCCCATGCATAACAATAAAACATTGAGTATAAGCATTGGTACTTTTATTCACTTTGTGATGAGATTTTTATAAAGCTTTTATATAATAAAATTTTCCACAAGGTGATGTATGCAAAAACAAGTACATGCTATGTCAAATATTACATCATGTGAATGTGTTAATGTGTATCATCATCCTTACCAAGAGTTAGTAATAATAATTAAAAAAAATTCTCATTTTCATTGTGAAAATACGTTTAATTTTAAAAAGATAAATATTTTCTTCGTTTTAGGTTGGCTCAACTTGTGTAGGAATGCAATTAATTGGAAAGCTCTTGAAATACTTATATACAGTCAAATAAAAAAAAATCACATTTAAGTTATCCTTATTTTTTGTAAAATATGTAATCCATTTTAAAAAATATAAAAAGGCTTCGTGGTCTTTCGTTGTTGCACTGGTTTATCCATGTAGGCAACACATATGCCAATATCCTAATCTTACCATTACGGTTGTTTTATTTTCCTTTTCTTTTATTTTTTTTATTTATCTAATGTGGAGCTTCCTTGATGTGGACAAGGAGACACGACGGTGAACAGCGCTTGCCAGGGTACTTCATATAATTGAGATACCTCCACAACGTACACATGTTGTAGTGATTAAACCCTAGATCGAGTGGACACCAATTGCAGCAGCTCCAGAAAATGACGTAACGTTCCTTGAGTTTCTCCCGTGAAAAAGATGCTCATCTTCTTAAGGAGAATTAATCATTTTTTAATTCTGCCTCGAAAATGATTTATTTGTTGTTTATGTATGTGTCATCGTTGGATAAATCAATAGTAAAATATTTCAAAAATATCATCTATATAAAGCTTAACTTTAGCACCGGAACATTATTAAAAATAAAAAATAAAAAAAGACAGAATAGGTCCATGTGGCAAGGGATAATTATCAGATAGGAATTGCATTAACATTCAGACGGTTGGCCACCGGAGAATGGTGGTCCCATCTACTAAAAGAGGTTGAGATAAATATTTAAAGATTATGAAGATTTAAGATAATAGTTAAATAGCTTATCAACATTTGAACAAGTAAAGTCAACATTTTGGTGATGTTTCACATTTATGATATGATGATAGATTATTGTTTGCTCAAAGGTATCTATTTTACATGTTTGAAGCAATTAATTCCATAAGAATATCACTTAACGAAAGTTTATATTAAACTATTAATTCTTTATTTAATTTTCAAAATAAGCATGATTTATGTTGAGCGCAATTATTTTTATTAAGGTCCTATCAAAAATTAATTATTATTATTAATAAAGATTAAAATGTTATCGGAGCAAATTTGAGATGAGTTTTATAAAACTCGAACGCGACCTATCGAATTGAATAGCTTCTTAGAACTCATGAGGTTTTGATCTAGTCCTAATTATATTACCTCAACATTATACCATTGATATGATTCGGTCCACATTCATTATTTGATAACTTGGCATGACCATAGACAAGCAAGCAACTTTACATTAAGTTTGGTTCAGTAAACTTACAAGCACACACAGACGCAATAGTTCCCACGCAACCTAAGTCCCTATGATCACGAACCAAGAAGATAAGTCATCTCCAAAACTCGAATGTTATACATGTTATACATATGCAATAAGAAATAACTATCCATATTTATTTAACTTAAATTCTAAAATATATTATCTCTCTATTATTTCTACCACTTATTTATTTCATTAAGTAATGCTATTAAAGAAAATCATGTGGTTTATCAAAACTAATTAATGAGACCAATTTTGTCCAACCGAAAATGTTTAGTTAATTTGTAAAATGATTTTTACTTTTTACATAAACATCGCAGCCGATTTATTGGTGATTAAACTGATTTGATTACTTCGACTCTTTATTGTTACTACTACTATTTTCAAGATGACTAATTATTATTTTGATATTACTATTTTCATTTTTCTTTTCCCAAAAACACAATTTTTCCATGATGAGTCTCATTAGAAGATTAAGGCGCTTTTTAACAAGTTTTTGGTTCAACGTTTAGTCCTAAAAGATTTAACTGGCTCTTCATGTTCTTGTGGATCTAAAGATCAAAATGAACACCTTTAATATCAAGGAGACTTAAGTTTTCGAGGGAATCGTCTTATAACATATTCTTCATCTTTTTGGTCTACTTAACAATATCAAACATCGGTTTTTTTCTCAAGAAGTTAAATATCATCAAGAGTACCATGGACATATTCAAACTTTTCGAAAAATTAATTATATCATATAAATCATCAAATTAACTTATTTTACACAATCAGTCATGATTATTTCACATGAACAACTTGAATTTTTTTACATGAAGTTTAACATGAATATCAAGAACACCTAAATCCATATTCATTCATATCCTAGCTTGTTCATCCATATTCAACCTTCTCTTTTCTTTTCTTCCCCCCACACCCCCCCCCCCCCCCCCCCCCGAAAGCTTCATCTTATAACAAGATTGACATGAACTCAAACCTGCTCTGTATGATAAATATGAATATTCTCAAGAACACTTGGAATATCAACATGAACAACATAAATATGATCAAGAACTTCAAGAACACATTCAACTACATTCAAACTTTTACATAAAATTCTTAGAAGATTTTCTAAAGCTTCTTACTTCGTCCTGCCTATAATCAAATCAACTTAACCAATTTTTAATAACACAAATTAACTCCAATTCATCAATATCATCAAAAATCATCACAATTTCATAGAATTTATCATAAACGCATATTTGACCATTCTAGAATCTTGAATCAACAATAAACACCTTCTTACATATTAAATTTATCAATTGTTTCATCTAACTACCAAAATTATAACTCGTTCATAAATTTATCAACTTAATCGATCTATCAATACATTGAATCTCTATATCAAATGATCAATCACTTGAAGCTCATATTCACAATTTAATAAATCCATCTACACTATACCGGAAAGAAAATAACATAAAGAAAGTCATTACATTATAACTTTCACATCAAATGCTTGCAAAACAACTATACTAAAGAAATTTTAAGACACTATGATCAACATCCTTCTCCTTATTTCAACACATTCCTTTTCACCCAGAACATGAAAACAATTCACGCACATTGTTCAAACCATTCAATCTCTTATTCTAAATATGTAAATGCTCTTGAAATTTATTGTTAATGAAAAATGTAATAATACTATAAATTAATGATTTGAAAATTGAATTATTTACGAGAATTAATATTAATAGGAATTGAAAGATTTTATTAATAATAAACATAATAGGAGAAATAGGAAGGGTTGGAGATTTATTTAGATTTCAATAAAAAGGTTGAATTAAGATAATTGATTTTTATAACCCTGGTGAGAAAAACATAGAAAGCTAGTATTAGTGTAAAATTAAACATGATAAATCACGATATATCAGTAAGGGTAATTTAGGTATTTTAGAAAAGATGCCAAAAGCCACAAGGTTCTCTCAACCGCTATTTTGTTGTCTCAGCACTTCAACAATTCATTGAATGTGTATGTTTATAGAAAAGATCTTACTTCTTTATTTTTGTTTAAACAAAAAATGATGAGAGATGGACATTTCTTAAAATAATTTGATAATTAACTAGGTCATGTCCCTTTTGTTTTTTTCCTGCCATGTTCCGTCCACCTCACTTTCTCTTCCATCATGCAAGCTAGTTGAGCTCCCTTTCCCTATTCCTAATGGATGCGACTTCATTAAATCGGTTTTCTTTCTTTTTCTTTTTTTTTTTTCTTCCTTTATTTATTTATTTTTTTACAACATAAATTTTTCCGGAATATTAACTGTGTTAGTATTCAAAATTATGTATACTTTTAAAATTTACAGAATCAACTCTCTCTTAAGAAGTAGAAACTATCATACGAAAAATACTGTACTTGTTTCAAACAATTTTGTAGATGATTTATTTACTTATTTATTTATTATTTTTATTGCACTTATAACAGGAGTACTTCGTTCTCTAGTGAATATTAATAGAAAACCGGACTCACAAGTTAATCCAAATATTCGACATAATTGGATTGAAAGGACCTTAGGAAACATATTCCACATTAGTTAATAACTACGTGCCACCTCATGGCTCATACCCACCTTAGCCGGCGTGACTCCGCAATTTCAGGATTTTTGTCCTTTTCATCGTGAGTACGAGCGGAGCGTTTTCCTTTGTCTGATTTTACCTTAATTTCTTCTCTTGACATTATATAGTACTCGAAGAAGATTTTGAGGTTCTACTTTAGTTGATGCGTTGATGAATCATTGAACGTTCTTCACGCGATTGAGGACACGAATATTCACGTACTTCTGTCGTCATCATCATCATCATCATCATCGACTGTTCAAATGCTACGACTAAGTATCCAAATCCATACCCGTTTATGCCTTACATACATGATTCATAATTTCATAAATATCGGTAACAATTACCCCATATATATATATCTATTATATAGGTCTTTTTTTTTTTAATTATTGTATCTTATCTTATTTAATAAGTTATTATATTTATATAACTGTATGCATAAATGTTGTGGTAAATAGAGATATACACAGCTCGACTTAGCTTGATTCGATTTACCTTCCTTCACCGAACCAAACTTAATATAACAGTTTTGTTTTTTTAAATCAAACCTAACCATACAGTTCCATTTGTAAATTTTTTGAATTTAATCAAAACTGGTTTGGTCTAATTTGAATAATAGTTTAAATTGTTTATATCAAATTTTCGTTAAATATTTTTATTTTCAATAATATGTTTTCCTTTCCATTAAAATTTCATATATTTCCAATTAATTTCTTATATATTTATCATATGTAATGATATTTAATAAAAAATTGCACAAGATTTTAACAACTCAACTTGAATAAATAGAGATAAGATCCTTTATTCTAATGAATAAACAATAAGGAAAGAGAAGTAAAGTTGTCCATAAAAAAGTAATATGAAGAAGATAAAAGCAACACACTAAAGATCGAAAAAGAAATGAGAGATATATAAATAGCACCATGGTGAGACTCTTAATTTGAAAACATATAAAAAAATGATAATTTAAAAAGGAAAATTTCTAAATGTGAAATTTTAAATAAAATTAACTTAACTTAATCTAAATAATTTACTCAAAAATAAGAAGAAGAAAAAGATATGAAAAATTTGATAAAATACATAAAAATTGATTTAAAAAATAATAAAAACAAAACAATTACATGAAATTATTTTTGTTAAACTAAACGGCTCGATTCCTTTGCAAACGATTGGGTTTGGTTGGTTTGGTTCGCTTAATTGAATAGAACCGTAATCAAACGGTTCGTAAAAAAAAAAACCATTTTTTCAATTTAATTTGGTTCAATTTATTATTCCATCCATGATTTGTGGTTTTTTGCCTAGCTTCAGTGGTAAATATATCATTTCAAAAGCATAGAATACATATGTATGTAGAATATTAAACTAAAAGTACTTTATATTTTAGATAATTTATTCATTTCTCTATATTTGTATCCCATATTTCATGATTGTCAAAAACATGTATTTCTACTTTTTGTTTTTTTGGCTAATTATAAAGGAGGAATGATTTAAATCTTGATTTATCTCGAAGAGAGATCAATGGTGATACTATTAAGCTACAACAGGCTTGACAACTTGTATTTTACTTAAAATCATTAATAGATTTGTAGAATTGGAATGTAGAATCAAATGGTATAAACATATATTATACATATATGAGCTAGCTTTCATGTTATGAATATGCTTACAATAATTATAAAAAATTCTAAAAATATATGATAAAATATATTAAGATGATGTTGTAGTCTAGTAGTATGAATATAGATTTCCTAACAAAATAAACAAATTTCAATTTTGCTCTCCTTAAAGTTATAATAGGAGAAAAAAAAAAAAAGAAGGATAAAGAATAAGTCATGATATAATTTATAGTATAATAATCAAGTATAAGCCATTACGCTAATGCTCATAAATTTGAAATACAAATAGTAGTGTTGAATTGCTAATGTTGAAACATAAATCAATATTTTAAAATAAATTATTAATCATTATTGCCAACGCTATTATTGGTAATGCTACCATTCTTTAATTCCATATCTTTTAATACTCATTTGTGTTGTAATTTGTATATAATGTACTAAGATACTTTTCATATATTTATGAATATTATTTATAAAAAGCAAGTATTTACTATATTTATATACTTTTCTATTAGTATATATTTTACAATAAAATTCCATAGATAATTAGAGTATGTATGGAATTATAATAAATGTGTATTATCAATAAGATTCTATAATATCGTATTATCTAAAAGTTGTCTTTGATCAAATAAATATCTAAAAGGGACATAAATATTTAGACCAACATATAATATAACTAAATTCATTTTCACTAGACCAAGGAAAAAATATTCGAGTTATATAAGTGGATACTCAATGTTAAGTAGGTATACTAGACACGATCCGCTAATAGAGGATATTATATGTTTAATATCATTAGTCCATCCTTTAAATGAGCAAGCATAAATAATTAATAAATTTGAGACCTTCATATATCCTATATATAAAATATTGTGCTTTAATGCAGTCAAATGCAGTCTTTATTTGAGTTATAAATAATGCAGTTATCAGGTACGACATGAAATATAGAGAAAATAGTAATAAGTCAAGATATAATTCATTATTCTCTTGGATTAAAGAGTCGATATTTAAAGTTGCTTGGTTAAGATAATAGTGACTTGTACAACAAGTATTATTGAGTCAATTTTTTCTTAAAAACCAAGTAAAACGATTAAACATTGATGACATGACATGCAATGGTTTAATTAGGATATCATTTGATGAAGAGATTTAATTATATAGTAATCAATTCATAGTGATTTCTCGTTCACATCTTTTCCATTATGTTAGACGACCAATAACTGTTATTAGACAGTTATCTTGATTTATGATTAAACAGACATCTCCTTCATGTATAGAAATCTAGAGGATCACATACTATAGTATGATTAACAGGAACAAAGTTTTTTACAAGAAATTTTAATAGATACTAAAATTTGTTAATATTTATTTCAAAGTTACAATAAATTAACCCGAAATAATAAATCGAAAGTAATTTATTTTACTACATATAATATATTTGTGATTAAATACCTTTTAAAAGTTATGTATTTTATTATTGTCTTTTTGTGTAAAAGTAAAGTGAATTTATTAATTCTATGTATAATTACTATTGAAAAGTTCATGGCAATTAAAATGAGAATTTATTAATTCCATATTCAATTACAATAAAAGTTGATATGCAAATGAAAAATTGTGCCAATTGAAAAGTTCATGGAATAAAAAGTATTCCATGTTTAATTGTTATGCAAATGAAAAATTGTGCCAATTGAAAAGTTCATGGAATGAAAAGTATTTTTTATTAATTTTAGTTAATGTTTAATAAAAGACAAGGGTATAAGAGTTCTATGATGATTTTATATTTAGAAAAATACCTAAAGAAAAGGAAAAAGAGAGATATAACATTTGCTTTCTAATTTTTCTAATTTTAACCTCAGTTATCTAATAATATAAAAGATTAGAATTTGTTCTTGTTAATGTGTGTATGGATATTGCTAAAGGGACTATATTCAAAGTCCTTGTGATGAACATATTTTGAAAACAACAAATTCGGTTCAAATCGCAATTGAACTCCATCCTTATGAGGAGATGATACTTCTTATCAGGCAAAAAATAATTTTATAATCTTTTATTGTTATATATATTTTATTAGATGCTACATATAGATCTTAGGATAGGTTTTGCAATAAATTTTTATTTTTGTTACATTATTTTTTATCTATAAAACCTAATAATTTGTACATTATTTTCCACAACATTAATATCATGATCCTAATTGCTTTTCTTAATTTTAGTAGCCCATTGATCAAATGAAGATAAGATGTAGAATCGCTCAACAAGTCGCAATTCTACTGATTTTAGCAATTTCACTCGCAATTCTATAAGGAGTATATACCTAAAAGTTTTTTTTTTATCTATTTCAACTTGAAAAAAGCCTCATAAAATCGCAAGCTTCTAAGTTTACAAGTTAATTTTGTCGTTTTATTGATGGTCTTCATAGTTTTGATTTTCTGAAGCAATGATTTTCCGTAGTAACTGGAACACAGTGGATCATGAGATATGCAGTCAAGGCTTTTGAAAATCCTTTGAAGATCGTAAGAGAAGAACACACATATTTGAATACAAAACGAACTCCAAGTGATCCTATTTATTTAACGGACTTTCTACTGCTTTTAGGATACGGAATTTCATATTCCTACATACAAATTATGAAAGTATAAATCGTGGACAGAATCACCTCAAAAAAAAGGTGAAGGTCGATTATCAAATCTTATATTCGACAAACGATATTATTACTACTTTATCATATGGTATGGATGAGAAAGTCCTTAATCTTTATACAATCAACTTCTAATTTACTTTCTCGTATGAAGAGCACCATTACTTAATAATAAGTATTTTGAACTCAAGATTTCACATCAGAGATGGGTTTAGAGAGGCAAAAAAATAAATAATAATAATAATAAAGGAGAGAGAGGAAAATTTAAAAACACAAATCCATAAATACATCCAATAAGTTAAATTTTCCAGCAAAATACAATCGTTGGAAATGAACCCACTAGGTTTGTTCAAGGACCAGACTTTTGATAATCCAAAAGAGCTTTCTCATTAATGTTTTGGATTGAAAAATGTCGTACTATGGACTACTTACAATATGCTATCCAAAACTAGCCGGGGTGATAGTCGTCTCTCACAACTGTGGCTAGTCCTCCTCCGATTCGACAGATCTACCGAGCATAACTCTAACTAACTATGATCATCTGAATACGTCCAAAACCATAAAATCGTTGAGATGTTATATTTATAACTCCATTATTTTTATAGTGGAAAATCTATGTGTTCTATTGCAAAAGAAATTAACTAAATATACGGCACATCACCTTTTTTTTTTTTTTTTTCCTCCCAACAACGTGAAATATTGTTTTGTATCAAGAATACAAAAAAGGAATCAAGCCATACTTAACATATAAGTACAACGTAAATGATAGAGGAACAATATTCGTCTAATGAGTCTATTTCATTCAACAATTGTAGATCTTCTTTGCTTCGCTTTTGACACGTTAAGATGCAAAAAGGCTTCGCTCTTTTTAATCCATAAAATGAATATTCAATCCGTAACATTTATTAGCATAATATTTAGAGAATGGCCTGTCATAGTTTTACTAGCTGGTGATGCTTGCATTACAAGCATAAAAATAATGAAATTATTAAAAAATTGAAAAAAATATGATGCATATGTAATACGATTGCTTAAGAAAACACAACCTTATTATCGTCTCTAAAATTTTATGTCATAATATTCGATGAAAATGTAAAACTTTTATAATTATTTTTTTTTTTAAATTCAAATTATGGGCTGTTCTTTTATAAGTCGCACCATTATGCACATGGTTTTAATGTAAATTTCACAGCGTTCTCGAACTTCAGCGGGATTAGGATCCATATCCTCTCAAATTACATGTTGCGATATATGATTGAAAACCTTCATTAAAATATTTTTATGATTAGAGGATATTTAGATAGAGATCCTATTTGAAACAATAACTTCCTGAAAAACTGCTTCAACATTAAGGTGACCATGTGTAACCATACTAACCACGAGCATAAAAAGTATCCAAATTATTCCGTCACTGTGAAACAGCACAAAAACCCCAGCTCATTGGCTTCCGTTGCGTTCAATTATACCATAATGGAACTTGATTAGTTCTGAATAGCTTTTGTTATTATTCTTTCTTCTTTCTTTTCCCAATATCAAAAC
This sequence comes from Lumnitzera littorea, assembly GCA_024138015.1. Lineage (NCBI taxonomy): Eukaryota > Viridiplantae > Streptophyta > Magnoliopsida > Myrtales > Combretaceae > Lumnitzera > Lumnitzera littorea. The sequence goes on along the minus strand of JAMXBB010000011.1, from coordinate 72,578,223 downwards.
TTGATTACCAAGCATTAACTTTAGTTTTAATTAGTCATTCCGAAGAGATGGGATCGTAATATGGCTTTCTCTTTACGATATCTTTGATTTTCTTTTTCCTTTCCCCCTTGTTCTTTTTTTTTTTTTTTCCCCTTCTTTTAATTTTGAATTTGGTCGCTTTTACTTTGATGTTGAGAAGACCAATTCATGGTTGCTACGTGGCAATAATAATGAAAGGAACCGATATGTGTTTGTATGTGATTGCATTGCTTGTCACTAGGTGCTTCTCATCGTGGGGACAAAGGAGGCCCTTCTTTCAAAGTTAGCTATAGAAGTATCACACTATATCACATAAATTCAAAGCTTAAATAAAGAGAAGATCTCGCCCCCATTTTTATTAAAATATGCTTCCCTCATCAACTGTCAAATCATAAATACGTGGTGTGTAACTTTAAATGGGGTTCTAATACATAAACATATAGAATATATATCAAAATCTCATAAAAGTTATATATTATATAGATAAATAAGTAATGTATAATATTTAATAAATCTTTTTCATGTTTTCTGATAATCACATGCTCCAACATCCATCCTTTCAAAGAGTAAGTGATTGAAAACGAATTTGAATGGAATTGGAGGTAGCAAGATGTATCGAACTGTGCTTCAATTAAGGCGAATAGTTAGTGTAGCCGTTATGTTTCTCATCAGATCAAATTCCGTTGTATGTGCTATGTATTTTAAATACTTTCTGATTAATCAATCGTATACGACCATAGTGTATACCTAAAGTTAAAGGTCATCTACAATGGACAACTTAAATAAAACTGTGCTTGGAATAAGGGAAAACAAAGCAAAATTCATGAAAGGGGGAGTCGTCATAAATTGTAACTGATTTTGTCCCTGATTTATTATTGGAATTATGTCCCGACTTGCCCAACCATAAGAGTAAGAGTATGGGGAATTAATTCCTAGCCTATGTAAGCTTCATAGAAAGCTTTCAAGTTGTTTACAAGCGATCCTGACAACAGCACCATCCCATGTACTGCCCTAACAGCAGCTTCCTAGTGATGATTGGCACGCTGATTCTACACTTTCTATTGTTGGTGAGCTTTGAGTAAATGATTAGACCTGCAACATAACATCCGTAAGGTTATGGGGGTATTCGGATTGTTTTGACATAACCACTCAAATCTTTAAGTTAGTAATTTGAATGAAGTATTTAAAGAGAGTGAGTTGAATGAATGATAAGAGAAACTTATTGTTGTTCATCCTTATATGTTTATAGAGCTGCTTAATAACCACATTGGAGCTATGGTTGAACTGCCTCAAACAAGTGGTGTTATATAAATTAGAGTATGTGTTAAATGTGGAGATAAGGAGAAGTTGGGTGGTTATTCTTAAAGATAACTGATGAGTTCCTAGTTACACATATTTTAATTAGTGATTTTTTATGATTTTCCCATTATATTTGAGTTCATTTTTAGATAATAATATTTAATTGAGTAAAATATTTTTTTTTAAGTTTTGAAATAATCTATGTGAGAAAACGAGAAGATATAAATAAATTTCACTTAAATTGAAGTTAAAATGAGTAAGCTATGAAGGTTTGAAAATCGACACAGTCGAATGATACGATTGTGTTGTTTTCAAGCAAAATTGGAGTTGATTTTTTACTGTTATAGTTTAGGATATGACTAAAAGACACGACTATATCATCGGTTGTGTCGTTTCTAGTTAAAAAAAAAAAAACGAGAGACAAACATGAAGTATAGTTAAAGACATGACCAAAAGATACGATTGTATCCTCGGTTGTGTCTTTTCTAACCGATCCTTTTTTTTTTTTTTTAGCTTTTTATATATAAAGCCTTGTTAGGTTTATATGATAAGAGAACTTTTTGGTTTTGAAGCTAAGAACAATTCAAAAAAATGCGAGGGAAAGAGAAGATTTCAAGATTTAATTTTATTTGGATTTCATAACACTTCTTTTTATTCTTTTTTATACTTTGTTTTTAGATTTCTATTTTATGATATATAGAGAGTAGAATCTTGGTATTTAGATTTTGTGGAATCTAGATTTATTAATGTGATATGATTACTATTTTATTAATTTAGTTCTTTATTATTTTCTTGATTCAACTATATTTGTTTCATGATTTAGGTTGTTATTTTCACGAATAGTAATCTAGAGTTTGATATTTCATAAGAGAATCAAGAGATTTTTTATAAGATCATATTTAGACATAGTCAAAGAGAATTGTTACAAGATTAGGGATAATTTGTAAGATTCTTACAAAATTTTAAATTAAAGTATAGAGAATTCATTGTTTATTAATGCAACCTTAGATCATGTTATTGAGAAAAGATTCTAATAAGTGATTTTAATACTAGAGTTAATTGACTTGGGAAAGTATTAACTTTAGTAGAGAATTCGTCCGATCAAGAAAGATTAAAGAATAAACCAAATTATCTTTACGAATATCACATGTTAGATCTAGGGAAAGGAAGATCTAGGTACAACATTAAATCTTGAATTAATTAAATTACTTTCTTGTTAATTCTTAAATTGCATCTTAGTTAACTTGTAAATTAGTTTTAGCAATAATTTAGATTCCCTTCTTTAAGTTTCTTGAAATTTAATTTGCCGGTTAGATAATAAAGACTTAGCGAGTACTAATAGTCAGAGTTCTTAAGGGATTAACACTTAGACTTAATCTACTATATTACAAACTAATAGGTGCACTTACTTATATCAAGTTTTTTGCACCGTTGCCGAGGGCTTTTGATATTAAGAAAGCTAGTAGATTTATTAATTTAACCTTCTTCTTTTTTTTATCTTTTCTTGAATTCTTTTATTTTCTTAAAGTAATCTTTAACTAAATTTTCTATTTTCATTGGTATAGTACATAACAAGAAGCCGACCAAATGATTTAATTAAAATTGATCCTAAGATTGAGAGGACAACTTTACTCAATTTGAGGTAATTATCTATCAAAGAAATAGTAGAGGCGATAAACCAAGGATCTTCAATTATATTGAAAGATGAAGTAGAGTTGTGAGAAGGTGAAGTCAAAAATCAAGCGATAGAACAAGAATCTGATCACGAGAGCTTACCCGACGACATCATAATCAATAACAAGGAACATAATTAGACCGTGTTGGACTACTTTCGATCGTCATTAACTAGTACCTAATCCTACATCAACCGGCTAACTATTGCAGCTAATAACTTCGAGATCAAGCCGAACATTATTTAGATGGTGCAGCAGTTCATACAATTTGACAACCTCCAAGACAAAGATCTTAATGCACATATTTCTAGTTTTTTGGAAATATGTGATACTTTCAAGATTAATGGGGCAATTGATGATGCAATCTGGCTATACCTCTTTCCATTTTCTTTGTGTGGCTAAGCTAAGCAGTAGTTGAATTCGTTGATAAGAAATTCAATCACAACCTGGAATGAATTGGCAGAAAAATTCTTGGAGAAGTATTTTCTACCTACGAAAACTACCAAGCTCAACGCTAACATCTCATCTTTTGCCCAGATAGATGGCAAGACCTTATATGATACCTAGGAGTGCTTTAAAGATTTGCTAAGGCAGTGTCTACATCATGGCCTCCCTCGTTGGATGGAAATGCAAACATTCTACAATAATCTGAACTCTTCTACAAGACAAATGATAGACGTAGCAGTTGGAGGTACATTTAACACCAAGACTTCCGAGGAAGTCCAAACTTTGATAGAAGGTGTGGCTATGAATAATTACCAGTAGGAGAACCTAAGGGAGAAGCAAAAGGTTGCTAGCGTATTTGAGCTCAACGCTGTACAGTCTTTACCCACTTACGTAAAGATGTTAAGTAAGAAAATTGAGTCCTTCTCGATTGGTTCACAATAACCATAGTATAACTCCAACAACTTCATCCAAGAAGGGATTATAGGTTACGAGCAAACAGAACAAGTTGATTTTCTAAGGAAACCTACAAAACCCCATTATAATCCTTATAACAACACTTACAACCTAAGGTGGAGAGACCACCCCAACTTGTCATAGGGAGGTCAAAATCAAGCTCAAGGCCAACAATGGTAAGCAAGGAATCAACCACAACAAAGATCAAATTTGCCCCCATTAAGATTTCAATAATTGGCATCACCCCCACCTACTCCTAAGAAGAAGTTAGAAAAGCTGTTAGAAAAATATATTCAATCTAATGAGGCTAGAATGAAACAAATAGAGGCCTCTTTAAGGAAACAAGAAGCTTCTATCTACAACTTGGAAAATCAAATTAGCCAAAATGCCAAGATGTTGAATGAGACACAATAAGGATCATTACCTAAGAACACTAAAATAAACCCTAGGGAACATATCAATGCAGTGACCATCAAAAGTGGGTGATAGCTGCAAATTGAGAAGGGGAATGGTGAGGAAGTAGCTATGACAGAAGTAGAGGTCAAGGGTAAGGAAAGCTTAGAGCTACTGAGATCAAAATAGAATGTAGAGCCACTAAAAGTGAATGAGTACAAGCCGCTCATTTCGTATCTACAGCGACTTAAGCAAGATTGTCTTGATCCAACCAAGCAATTCGATAAATTCCTCGATCTTTTTAAATAACTACAAGTGAACTTACCTCTTATTGATATTTTATTGCAGATGTCAAAATATGCAAAGTTCCTAAAGGATATTTTATCGAACAAGAGGAAGTTAAAGGACTTTCAATTGTCATACTGAATGAGCAATGCTCTACACTACTCCAAAAGAAGCTGCTGAAGAAATTACAAGATCTAGGAAGTTTTACTCTTCCTTATGTGCTTAGAAAGTTGTTAGTAAATAATGCTTTGATGGATTTAAGAGCCAATATAAACTTGATGCCATTTAAGTTATTTAAAAAGCGAAGGTTAGGAGAACTTAAACCAGCACGCATGTGTATTCAATTAGCCAATAGGTTTACTACATACCTTAAATGCATCATGGAGGATGTTCTAATACGAGTTGATAAATTCATTTTCCTTGTCGATTTTGTTATCCTCGATATATATGATGATCTTGAGGTACCGTTGATTCTAGGTAAACCCTTTCTAGCTATTATTATGGCTATATTTGATTTTAGTGAGCGTAAGCTCGTTATAAGGGTCAAAGATAAGGAAATTGTATTCTAGAATCTAGATTCATTGCATACATCCCTTGACTTAGAGGGCACAAGCTATGATGGTGATACTTCTAATGCTATTGTTACTAAATGTGTGCAGGAAACACTTGTTAAAGAACCCATGAATGATTGCTTAGAAACAAGAGATGGAGAAATAGTAAAAACCCTCAATCAATCAAAAGTTGTAGCTCAGTTGGGAGTTAATGAACCCGATGTGGTGAAGACAAGGATTAAACCATTTCGTAGACCAAACGAAGGAAAGTTAGAGCTTCTTAAAGTTAAACCACCAGTCTTATAGTAGAAACACTCAAAAGATTGTTTAGATCATGCTTTTGTAATGAGGAGTTCAAAGCTATCAACAACTACCTTATCTAAGCGAAAAGTAGATAAAAAGATGAGGCTTGAGTAACATGAGTTTGATGAGTAGCGTAATAAGAAGAAACTTGATAGAAGTTATACCACTTAGATGAGGGTAAGTAAACCATCCATTCCATCAAGCTTTCAATATTAAACATAGCACTCTTGAGAGGTAACCTAAGTTATTCTTTTATTTTTGTTATTTTTTAGCAAGCCTTGTTTGGAGGGTTTAAAAGCGAGGTAAAAATGGAGATACATCTCCACTCAGATGAAGATAAGTAAACCACATATTCCGTTAAGTTATCGACGTTAAACATAGCACTCTTGAGAGGCAACTCATGTTTTTTTTTTTTTGGTTATTTTTTTTTAGATTGTAGGTTGTTTTAGTAATTTTTATTGTCTACTTCAGCACTATAACACTTTTATTTTTCATTTTAGAGTTAAGTTCGCTTTTATGTTGTGCTATGCATATGGTAGTCTCGCTAGCCGGTTAGTAGGCAGGGGTCAAGGGAACAACGTCCCCTATAGGGTTTTCAAGGCAACGCTCTGAAAGCTAAACGAACTTTCAAAATTTATAAGTGCAATATTATAAGTTTTTCCTTTTAGTTTAATTTTTGCATTAACTTTCTTTGATTTAGTTTTTTGTACTTTTTTTTTCTTAAGTTTCTTTTATTTTTCAATTCTTGCATTTAGGTTAGGCATGTATAAATTAAAATAATATATATAATAATTAAAAAAGAAAAATAAAATACTATAGTATACGATCATAGGACATGATCGTGTCCTAAACCATATGAATTCCAAGCAATTTTTATGATCAGGCCACAAATTATTACATGGTCACGAGACACGATCATGTCTCAGACAGTATCATTACTAGACATGCTAATTCACAGCGGCACAAATTGTTACATGACTACGAGATTCGATCGTGTCTCAAGTCGTGTTACCGCCTTAATATAAAAACATCTACCATTGCTTATGTCCAACATGATCATTCTTAGTTGCAATGTTTTTTTCCTCACATCCAATACTATCATTCTCTTCCTCTTGCTTACATCTTCCTCCTTTTTTGCATTTTCTCTCACACATAACACATAAGAACACACAAACTCACATAAATTCAAGGATCTTTACTACTCTTACTACTTCAAGAATCCAAGTAAGTTCTTGATTCATCTTTTTATCTAATTTTTCTGAAAAAAAAATTTACTTGGATTGGACTCTTGTGCATGATGGAGTAGTTAGAATTTGAAGCTTTTGCATGTGATAGTCTTTGGAGTGTGTTCATGACTTTTGTTTTGAGAAGATAGGTAGTAAATGTGAATAGCATGATCATGCTCTTAATTAGGCACTCAATGTAAGATTTAGACACGATTATTAACATGATCGTATAGATTATCATGCATGTTAAGGTGTAGGAAACTTTCTTTGCCATGATAGGTGATAGGAATCAGGCTATTAGTTCCTTGACCCGCAACTAAGCCTAAGGACTGGAAGGGATGGTAAGGCGAATCCACCTGCTCTAGTTAACTCCTACCAAAGCCGAGTATCTCTTTACCGAGTCACTCTATATGCTAAGCTAAATGACTACACATCTCTCTGAAGTATGCCGAATTGTTGAATGCTAAGAGAGTTGCCAAACCCCACACGTCTGCTCAACTATGTCCAAACCGTCCAATTTCTCGACGGCACTATTGCTAAGAAGCCAAGAAATAGACCCCGAGCTAATCAGTCACCCCTGCTCAAACAAGTAACCGAACCTTTTTGTCTGCATCCTCTAACAACATCACCAATGTGCTCATGCCATGTGTCCAGTACTACGTGAAGAATCTACTACACCAATAATTGTTTTTCTTGAATATTCTTTTTTACCCTTTATATTCTTGTACATTATTTCTTTAGGGTAATACCTTTTTTTTCTTTTTCCCTTTTGGGCAAGTTGCCCTAAGTTCTTGGGTATAAATACCTCTTGTACATGTAGCCACAACTGATTAGACTACCATTAATATACTTCTTCTTGTAAACACATATTGTTTACTTTCATTCCACTTTTATCCTAAATCTTAAGTAAAGCTAGGTGGCAAGTAACCTCACCAGTCCAATTCGTGCGTCATATCAAGTTATGCAGTAAGTCCTTGGAAATTCTATTAGTGCATCATATCCATTGAAGTTGTTTATGGGTTTGCTTGCTTTTCATTTGCTTTGTTCTTTCGCACATTCATAACCCCCTCCGCCCCCTTACCCCCAACTTTTTCAGGCTTTTGACAAGTTTGGACCCATTCAACAATCAGCCTTGTTTGTTCTTGGTCATAGTTTACATCATCTTAGTATCAAAGCAGAGGTTTTGTTTGAGTTGTAGCTTGATTTCGAAGTTCTGTTTGTACTTTATTTTGCATGTGTAAAACAGAGCAAGTTACTGTATTCGTTCAATTGTTGTGCTTGTTAGCTGTTACCTTTCTGGTTTGTGCAAGTGTTTGCTAAAACACCTAATTGAAGAGTTTGAGCTTTAAATTCATGGAGAAAATAACTAACCTAAGTGTAAACATTGGCGTTAGAAATGACAACAGTGGAGTTATTCACCATAGTCGACAGTCTTAGGAAACCCTTAGGAGCACTGACGAGAAACTTGATGAGGTGGCTAACCTCTTGATAAATTTAACCCAAGCTATTCAAGTATTGGCTTACCGACCAACTGAAACTGTACATAACACCCCATAAGTTACTCAACCTACTAAAGGTCAGAACCTAGCTCAAGTAGTTCAAGATAGATGAGTAAGTGAATAAGTAAGACGAAAGATAGACCTAGGAAAATTGGATGAAGAGGACGAAGAAGAGTATTTTGAAGAAGTACGAGCTCGTGTCCCTAGAGCATCTGACTATATGAAGCTTTAAATTTTGAGCTTCAATGGATCTGGGCGTACTGATGAATATTTAGAATGGGAAGAGAAAGTAGAGCATGTTTTTTACTACTATCAGTACGAGGATTACGAGAAAGTGAGAATTACTACTATGGAGTTCTCTAGGTGTACCGCTATATGATGGAAGAATTTCCAGGTTATGAGGAAGCGAGAAGGCTACCGAATGAAAAGAATACCGATAAACAAATTTGTGCCGGATGCTTGTTTGCAAGACGTTTTTACTTAACTTCAGGAATTGAGATAAGGAGGCCAAATAGTTGATGGGTATGTTTAGGAATTCTAAATGCTCATGATTCCATGTGAAGTGGAGGAACCACCAGCACAAACAATCTCTAGGTTCCTAACTGGGTTACGAGGTGACATTTGAGATATTGTGGAGCTCTAACGATTTATTATGATGGATGAAGCGATTAAAATAGCCCAACGAGTGGAGAGGCAAAAAAGAAGCCGAGTATCGACCAGATTGTTGACTAACCAAACAGGATAGGGAAGTTACCAAGCTCAGTCAAGTATCGAGCTAATCCAAAGGGTGGATGTCCAAGTCGAGCAGAAAGATAGACCTAGTAGTGACGTGCCGACCCAAACTTATGAGAAAGGGCAAGGATTAAGTAGGAAGACGAGCCAGATCAAGTGCTTCAAGTGCTTCAAGTGCTAAGGGTTCAAACATATGGCTACTCGATGCCTAAATCAAAGGACTATGGTCATCAAGGGAAACACCCCGACGCTAGAGGTAAAAAGTACCGATGAGGAACCTGAAGAGGAAGAGAGCATTGCCGAGAAAGAACTAATTGAAGAGGATGTATTCACCAAGGATTTAAACTAGTTGTCCAATGCATAATGAACATAGAACCCTCACAAGAGAAGGCGTAAAGGGAGAACTTGTTTCATACCACTTGTAAGGTGAACAATCAAGTGAGCACGTTAATTATATATAGTAGAAGCTGTACTAATGTGGCATTAACCGATTTGATCATAAGGTTGAAATTTTTGACTATTGTACACCTAAGGCTATATAAGTTACAGTGATTGAGTGAGAAGGGAGGACTATACATTACCCAACAAATACTACTGCCAATCACTATAAAAAATTGTTCCAATAAGATTCTTTGTGACATATTGCCTATGTATGCTTCACATGTATTACTTGGCCAACCATAGCTATTTGATGGGAGAGTTATCCATTACGCGTATAAGAACATGTATATGCTTAAGAAGGATGGCCGCAAGATTACATTAAACTCGATGTTGCCGAGTGAAGTTAACAAATTGTAGGAAAAACTTACTTACAGATCGAAGAAGGTTCTAGTGATGAGTAGAGCTAAATTCTAAGAGGCCCTTAAAACTGATGTGCCGACCCTCATGTTGGTTAGGCGACTATTAAAGTTGAATGAACGGGGTAAACTACCCTAAGAGGTAAAGGAGTTGCTAGATGAGTACATCAACTTATTGCCAGAACAGTTACCCAAAGGACTACCCCCACTTTGAGGCATAGAACATGACATTGACTTAATACTCAACGCCGCCCTACCGAGTAAGCTAGCCTATCAGATGAGTCCCGAACAAGCTTCTAAACTCCAACGTCAAGTCAATAAGTTACTGTAGAGAGGGTAAGTTAAGGAAGGTCTCAGCCCTTGTGCTGTGTCAGTGCTTCTAGTGCCAAAAAAGGATAGAACTTAGTGGATGTGTATAGACAGTCAAGCTATGAACAAGATTATTATCAAATACAGGTATCTTATTCCGAAATTGGAAGACATGTTGGATGAATTAAGTGGAGCCAAGATCTTTAACATGATTGATCTCAAGTCTAGCTACCATTAAATTCACATGAGGACGGGAGATAAGTGGAAAACAACATTCAAAACTCTACATAGACTTGATGAGTAGATGGCTATGCCCTTTAGCTTGTCGAATGTCCCAAGCATTTTCATGAGACTGATGAACCATGTGCTAAGACATCTAATAGGGGAGTGTGTTGTAGTATACTTTAACAACATCCTAATCTATAGTGCCGATATGCTAAGTTACTATAAACTTCTCTGAGCTATACTGAATATCCTTTGTATTGAGAGATTCTTCGGTAACCTTATGAAGTGTTGTTTTTGCCAAGAAGAAGTGGTATTCTTGAGCTACGTAGTAAGTGGAGGAAGCTTACAAGTGGACGATGAGAAGATTTGAGCAATCATCGAATGGCTGACTCCTACTACTTGTGCCAATGTAAGAAGCCTTCATAGATTAACCTCAATCTACGGAAGATTCATTAGGAATTTTAGCACCCTCGTTGCACTACTTACTGAGCTAACAAAGAAAAACATCAAATTCTAATGGGGAGAAAAGGAGGAGAGAAGTTTTGCTGAGATAAAGGAAAGGTTAACCTTCGCCCCTATACTAATTCTACTTAACTTTGAGAAAATATTTGAGTTAGAATGTGACGCGTTAGGCATTGAAATAAGTGTTGTCTTAATGCAGAAAAGTCAACCAATTGCCTACTACAATGAGAAGCTCAAAGGACCTCAACTAAACTACTTCGTATATGACATAGAGCTCTTAATACTGATTCGAACAATGCAAGTATGGCAGCATTACCTATTGCTAAGAGAATTTGTCATCTACACTGACCATAAGTTTTTGATGTATCTCTAAAGTCAGACAAAATTGTCAAAGCGGTAGGTGAGGTGGGTCAAATTCCTTGAAGGGTTCAACTTTGTAATAAAATACAAATAAGAAAAAAGCAACGTAGTTGCAAATGCTCTTTTGAGGAGGCATGCACTCTTGACTGAACTACAAAACGGACTGTTTAAGTTTGCCAGCATTAAGGAGTAGTACTCTGGGGATCCACACTTTTGACCTAAATTTGCATGTTGTGTTGATGGAAAGACAGTGGATCAGTATCATATGGAGGAAGGATACTTATTTCGAAGAGGGAAATTGTATGCGCTAACCTATTCACTTCAAGAGCTACTGATCAAGGAAGCCCATAGTAGAGGATTATCCAGACATTTTGGGGAGAAAAAGACATATGAATTGCTGAGTGGTCGATTCTTTTAGCTGAGAATGAGGCGAGATGTGCACTAAGTCATTGAAAGCTATGTCGTGTGCAAAAGGGTTAAGTGCGAAACCGAATAAGGAAAATAAATGCATTTGCCTATTTTGACGAAACCATGGACCAAATTAAGCATGGACTTTGTTCTCAAATTACCATGAGCAGCTCGAGGTAAAGATTCAGTAATGGTCATCGTAGATGGGTTCAGTAAGATGATACACTTTGTGCCTTGCTCCAAAACTAACGATGGTTTAGCTATTGCATCTCTTTTCTTGCAAGAAATTGTTTAGTTGTACGGTGTGCCGAGAAGTGTAGTCTCCAACAAAGACCCAAAGTTCTTAAGCCATTTCTGGAGGACCTTGTGGTGTTAAATGGGGACCAAACTACTATTCAGTGCTTCTTATCACACCCAAACTAATGACCAAACAGAAGTGGTTAATCGCACTTTGGGATTACTGCTCTGAGCTGTAGTGGGCAACAACTTGGCTAGTTGGGATATTTGCTTGCTAGTAGTCAAATTCACTTATAACCGAACAATGTATGACACCACTAAGTAAACCCCCTTCGAAGTGGTCTATGGTTTTAATCTCGAGTTGCCCCTCTATCATAACCCTATACCTGTGTTTGTGCAAGAAGACCTTGACACAAGAGCTAGAGCACAATCCCTTCAGTACATCCACTACAAAGTTACTCGGCACATCGACCAAGTCACCAAACATATGTGAGAGAAGGCCAAGGCTAAGATAGCAAGACATTTTCAGCTAGGAGACTTAGTATGGTTATATTTAAGCAAAGGAAGGTTCCTGGGTGAGAGGAAGAGCAAACTATCCTTAAGGGTTGAAGGACCTTTCAGAATCCTCCAAAAGATCAATGATAATGCCTATAGATTAGAGCTACTCGAGGACTATGGGGTTTCTGACACTTTTAACATTACCAACCTCAATCCATATCACCCCGATGGAGGGTTGATCGAAGGCATTCAGATTTGATACCAAATCTGAATTAACTCGGAAGGAATGATAGAAATCAAGCTACTAGGCCCTTGACTTACAGCCGAACCTAAGGACTAGAAAGGCTAGCAAGGCGGATCTTCTTGCTCCAGTCGACTTCTACCGAAGCCGAGTATCTCTTTACCGAGTCACTTTGTATGTTGAACCGAATGACCGCCTATCTCTCTTAAGTGTGCCAAATTGTTAAATGCCGAGAGAGCTGCTACATCACATGCATCTATTCAACTATGTCCAAACCATCCAATTTCTTGGCGCCACCATTGCCAAGAAGCCGAAAGATAGACCTCGAGCTAATCAGTCGCCCTTACTCAAACAAGTAACTTGACCTTTTTGTTTACATCCTCTAACAATGTCACCAATGCGCTTATGCCACATGTACAGTACTATGTGAAGAATCTGCTACACCAATCATTGTTTTTCTTAAATATTCCTTTTTATCCTTTGTATTCTTGTACATTGTTTCTTTAGTGTAATACCCATTCAACGACCGGCCTTATCTATTCTTGGTCACAGTCTGCATTAATAGGGCTTTACTTTCTTTTGCACATAGTGTTGGTTCTTGCAAATTACTTGGTTAGGGTTTTGAATTAATGTTAGGATCTTGCAATTTAGATGTTAGAAAACATAGGAATGATTAATTTATCATATTTAAATCTCTTTGTGTAATATGGGATTAAGTGAGCATGAAAGTATTCCTTCAAATTCTCAAAGAAAATGGCATGCCCACCATGTGTTTAATAAAATGCCCAAATAAGTTTTGTTGTGTTTTCTTCCATAATTGTGCTTAGCTTTTACATTATTTGTTAGTCTAAGTGTGGAGAAAGCATTGGTGTCCATTTCTTCAGTTTAATTTACTTCTTTTTATTATAGAAAATGGCACCAAGGTAAAAATTGGATGTGAGGCACAAAGGTAAAGAAATTGCTTCATTCATCTCAATCGCCACCATCTTCAAGCCCATTAGCGGCCATCAATCCTCCTATTCATCCGATGTTGTATTTTACCTTAAAAGCCATCCAGGATCAATTTCGACATCTCCAATCATGTACATTTGGTGAAACATTATATCTTGATTAGAGTGTTATTGAGGAACTCCACTTACTCGAGCAAATCCAAGACATGGTTTTCATTGAGCCATGGGAACAATTATTCACATGTCAAGCTCTTGTTTGCTATGAGCTCACACTCGAGTTCCTTTGCACATACTAAATGGATAAGCCTTTGGATAACTTTGGACCACAAAGGAAACTATATTTTTGGATGAACAACCACTCATATTCAGTAATAGTTGTTGCGTTTGGAGCTTATTTAGGCTTATACTCAGAAGAGTATGTGCATATTGAAGAGTTTCTTTGGCTTCCAATTAGGTTACGTCGTAGAGTTTCCCCATTCGCATTGTAGCAAAATATTGCTAGTAGATGACCCTACCAAGCTAAGTCTAGTAAAGTATCTTGCTTGCAATGTCCCAAATACCGCATAATTTACTGGTTGATATCCCATATGATTGTGGGATGAGGGAAGAGCACCGGAGTAGTCAATAAACTTAGGCTGTTGGCTCTTTATAGCATGATTGAGAAGTTCTTTGTTAATGTTGCTATGTTGTTAGCCAATTTCTTACTGAAGCAAGCAACCAACATTTGTACACATGGGTAAATATGTTGTGGACCTTATGTCACTTTATTGGCTCATGGAATAGGGGTTTTGGCAAGAAGACTATCTGACATGACCCTAGTAAGGGAACCAATGCCAATAAGGAAAGAGACATTTAAAAACATGCATATGAACTTAGGTGCACCCCGAAGGGCATGTAAGAGCAAGTTCTAGTGTGAGTCAAGGGTCGGGTATCTAGCTTGATTGGATTGAAAAAAAATTTGTAAGATATGAGCATTTAGCAAACTAAGATGGAGTCTAAGATGGGCAAGATCATGGTTAAGCAAAATTGCCTTCTACAATTCTTTTGTAAAGTGGCTAGAGTGAACAACTTGAAGGTTCTTGATGTTTTCAACGCTGATGTCTTCTCATCTTTCGAAGAAGATGCTGCTTGAGAGTCAGACAGTGAAGAAGAGGCTGAAGAAGAAAGCTCTAAGGAGGAGGGTGCTTAGGCAGAGAGTTTAGCTAAGGAAGTTGATGATGAAGATCTAAATTTTTAGGAAAATGAAGACGATTTCATGGATGATGATTAAGGGGATGCAATTATTTTTCTTTTCCTTTTTGATTGCCTTGGATGTACTGAAGTTCACAAGGCTAAATTTCTTTTCTAGACTTTCTCATTGCGTTTTCCTTTAAGATTTGCTTTTGTTTTTCTATGTTTTGCTTTTCTTTTTCATGTTTTCTTTTTGTTGTTTTGATGGAATGACAATGTTGGTCATTTCTTCATGTTGGAACTAAAGGTTGAAGCTTTTACATGGACATGTTTAGTTTTTGCATTTGCAAATTTGGCGTAGTTACATCATAACTTATGGATTTTGTACATTCGTTGTAGATACCTAATTTTTACCCTCCCTCCCTCCCTTTTATTTTTTGGTTATAGGGTTCTAAATTAGAAAAAGTTCAAAAAAAAATAGAAAATTAAAGAAAGCCCAAAAAAAATGAAGAAATTTAGAAAAAAAATAGGAATTCTAGAAAAATATAAAAAAATAGGAAAAAGTACAAAAAAATGAGAAATAAAATAGGGTATTTAGAAAATAATAAATTTTTTAGGTTGTTTAATGAGAATATAATTTTAATTTCAATTTCAATAGTTTTGAATAAAAGGCTGTTGGATTTAGGCTTAGATTTGAATCTAGTTCAGGTTAACTTGGTCTATATGTGCAATTAATTACATATATAAATAAGGAAAAACCAATAGCTTAGTTGGATAAGCATCTGGACTTGATATTGCATATGACTTGAAGATCCTAGGTTCAATCTATGGAAAGTGTAAAATGTATTTTTTATTTTCTTTTCTCACTTTATCGCCATGTCATCGTCACATCACAGGCCACATTGTCGCCACGTCATTTGCCAACTCACTTCTAAGTGTGGTAGACACACTTTAACACATTCCGACACACTTCGGCACATTCATATATGCGCAGCTATATATTTGGCACCACATATTGTCTAGGTTCGTCTAATCAAAAAATGAAAGAAAATCATATTGCATTTATTTTTTTCCATCTTTAACTGGACCGTAACACTTATAAATAAGGGTCTATTCTTCATTTTCAAAAGACAACAAAAACTTCGAAACACTTTAGAAAAACAAAAATCGAAGTTTCCTCTCTCTAGTACAATTCCTCTCTCTAGTACAATTCCTCTCTCTCTGGGATAGCATTCCCTACGGTGTTTTTATGAAAATCATTACCATTGGATTTCTCGAGCCAACTAAGCCAACTCTAAGCCGATCAAAGCTTAAGTGAGCTGACTGAGCCGATCGAAGCCGAAGTGAGCCGATTCGAACCGTTCGAGCCCATCTAAGCTGACCTAGTTTTTCTTTTTTCTTTTTTATTTATTTATTCATTTATTTATTTATAAATGTTATAAATGAGAAAAAGAAAAATAAAAAGGAAAAAGAATGAAAAAAAAAGAGAAGAAAAAAGAAAAAGAAAAAAAAAAGAGAAAAGAAGTAATCTATTTATTTATAGAAATAGATACAATAAGTATAAAAAAATAATAAAAATAAATAAATAGGTTAGTAAAAAAAAATCGTTTTGACACTTAGAGAAATTGAGTTTTCTAAAAATAAATGAAAATAAATAAATCAATTTTCAAATTAGAATCATTTAGAATTTCCAAAAATAAAATCCAACTTAAAATCCCTTATAATCTTTTCTCAAATCAACTCAAAATGGCTAAAAATGTAAACTTGGCAATTTTTCCAAAGTTAAAATCAATCAACCCACTAAATTTTTTTATAAAAGAACTACGTATGTATGATCCCGAATAGCAGGTACGTAAGCACTCATACGCAAGCACTCATACACAAGTATGGGGCGACTTAAAATATGGAAAGTTTTATTTTTTCCATTTTTAGATATTTATGTAAATTAATTAATTTATTCGCATGTATCATAATTAGATTTTTTTTAGAAATTAAAAATGGTATATTTGAAAAGCGAAGTTAAATTCGAAAAGTTAAAAGTGGTACCTGTTTAGAGTTTAATAAATTAACCCCCATATCTAGATCTCTAGTTTTTAAAAAACCGTATTTATAACTTGGTTTTTTAATTGATAGACCAATAGCTAAATTATAACCAATCCATCCAATTGGTTATAACTTAACTCCTTTTCCCGACTTCAGTCAGGTGGCGACTCCAAATCTTTTCAAGTTAGAAAAAATGATCTTCTTTAATCCTTAGTCGAAAGTCAATATTAAACAGGTAGGGTTTAGTATTGATCGGTTTAGGAAAGACCTAATTTTATAAAAAAGAACCAGGAGGGTGAAAAACCAGGCTCGACATTCGTGTTATTCAAATTTTCAGGAGAGTATCGTTTTTTCTTTCCCACTTTTATATCATTTTACCTATAATTGTTTTAATTAATATATTTTCCATTATGTAACTTCATTCGTACATTAGGGACAATGTACGATTTTAAGTATAGAGAAGGGAATATAGAAATATATAAAAACTTTTGCTATTTAGAAAACCAATTTTTTTCACATTTAACCAAATTTTATTATTTTATTGACTTCCAATTACCTACAAATTGACAACTTCCAATGAGTTGAATGTAATTTGAAAATCTAATTTTTAATGTTTGATCTACACAATGCTAGAGTTGATAAGTAAAATCTTTATAGAGTAAAGTTAAAGATTATTTAGCTTAGGATTTTAGTATTTAGGATTAAAGATTAAAGTAATATCACTGGTTAGGGGTTAGGAGTTAATCGTAACTATTTTCGAAACTTACTTTGATGTATACTTTCCTCTTAGATGACTTTAGAGCCTTATAATCCTTAGTAAACAAACAAATGAAATTTGTCTTTTGAGTAACCCTAGAAAACTTAAAATAGTTGGAGATAAAAAGTGATATAAATGAAAAAAAAAAAGAGAAGCAAAATTGGTAAGAATTCACCTTAGTCTCTTATGAGAGCAAGATTAAATTCTATTACCAATGCCTAAGTAAATTTAAAAAATAAGTTGATATGAATCGGCCTTGGTTCCTTAGAAGAGCAAGATTCTTTCCCGCTACCAATATAAGAGCTAAGTTGGTATGGATCGGTCTTAATTCGTTAGAAGAGCGAGATCCTTTTTCACTGTTAATACAATTATCCTTGAATAATGTGCTCAATTAATAACATAAATTCAGTAAATTTGAAGCCTTCCTAACAAAAGCATGAACTAAGGGGAGGATCAGAGAATGAGTGGATGTAGTATGTGTTTACTTTAAATTATGGCGCTTAGTAAGATTGAAAAGAGGGTTGTATACATTTTAGTTAAGTAAATTAAAATTTTTATGATTCTTTCCTTATTAGTGAGATGTTAAATCTAATCTTAAGTATAGGAATCTTTGATTAAATGATCTGGTTAAACTTTAATTTACATAGATTAGCTTGTGAACTCTACTATTTTGTATCCTTTGGATATTGAAAAAAAAAAAGATTGAGTATAAGAGTT
The DNA here is from genome assembly GCA_024138015.1 of Lumnitzera littorea. Taxonomy (NCBI): domain Eukaryota; kingdom Viridiplantae; phylum Streptophyta; class Magnoliopsida; order Myrtales; family Combretaceae; genus Lumnitzera; species Lumnitzera littorea. The sequence goes on along the minus strand of JAMXBB010000011.1, from coordinate 72,560,170 downwards.
GAGGAAGTTATTTAAAGAAATTTGATTAGATTTGCAAGTTAAATCTTTTTAGGTTAAGTGTAAATTTTGGCCGATTTCTTAAGTAATGATGGTTTTTAACTTAAGAATTCTTGTCCCAATTTTTCTTTGATTTATTTACTTAAGGACAAGCAAATTCTTAAGTATAGGAAAATTTGATGAGTTTCTAATTACATATATTTTAATTAGTGATTTTTCTTTAATATTTGAGTTTATTTTTAAATAATAATACTTAATTGAATAAAATTTTGTTTTTTAAGTTTTGAAACAATTCACACAAGAAAATGTGAAGATAAGAATAAGTTTTACTCAAATTGAAGCTAAAATGACCAAGTGACAAAGGTTTGAATATTAACACAGTCGAACAACACGATTGTGTCATTTTTAAGCAAAATCAAAGTTGTTTTTTAATTGTTGCAACCTAGGATACGACCAAAGACACAACAATGTCATCGGTCATATCGTTTCCAATTTAAAAAGGAAAAAGAGAGAGACAAACGTAAAGTACAGTTAAAGACACGACCAAAAGATATGGTTGTATCCTCAATTGTGTTTATTCCAGCCGATCTATTTTTTTTTTTTTTTTAGCTCTTCATATATGAAGCTTTATTAAGGTTTATTTGAGAAGAAAACATTTTGGCATAACTTTTAGAAAGTTTTTAAATAATAAATTAGATTATTTTTAAGAAAATCATATATTAGATTTAGGAGAAGCAAAATCTAGGTACAATATTGAATCTTGAATTTTGAATTACTTTCTTGTTAATTCTTAAATTGCACCGTAGTTAATCTTTAAATTAGTTTTACCAATAATTTAAATTTACTTTTTTAAATTTCTTGAAATTTAATTTGTTGGTTAGATAATAAAGACGTAATGAATACTAGTAATCAGAGTCCTAAAGGATTGACAATTAGACTAAATCCACTATATTATAAATTGAGAGGTGTATTTGACTATATCAATAACCATTGCATAACTCACGTCTTTATCTTAATATTTAAATATTAGAACTTAATAGATTGAACTTAAATGATTCAGCCATATGAATTTACGTCAACAAGGTTAACTTAAGCTAGGAAAACTTTAGAGATAGATCGATAATTTGAGTGCCAACCTATTGTAATTGGTGAATCATACGCCATCAAAATGACTAAATAAGTCTATGGTTTCTTAGCTTAGAGTAAATTCTAGCTTGGAATGAGTAGGCAATTTACTGAGCATTTGAATAAGAATCCTCTATCAACATTTATCTCTTGGCTCCTATGGTTGATTAACCAAGGATGGGAGTAGTTTTAGACGTACGAGGACAAAGCAGGCAAGTGAAATAAACTTGTGTTACTCTGTCTGTGTAAGAATATTCATCGAGCTGTTTCACATCGCTCTTCAATCGTTCCCACTTATTTGCTCCAATCTAATCCTTTGAATAGTGTTGGCTTTGGCTCGTCAAACAAGGTACCCTTTCGTTTTTCTCTTCCTCGAAATGCGTATGATAGATGTCAGTTTAGTACTCATTGCACTTGCACGCGATGTAACTGCCTGAATGGTTTCAACCGTTGGATTTACGTTGGGAATATGTGTCCTATCTTAAAGCCATGCATCTCGACAACCACTGATTTTCTATTTTAATTAAATCTTATTCCTCATCCCTTTTAGCTCTTTCTCGCAAATTCTCAAAACTCCTCGTAAAAATCCTTAATGAATCAAACCCTAAACATTCAATTTTTTTTATAATTTTTCAAAGCCAGAATATTCATCACAGTGCAGGTATGGCGTGTTCTAGAATCATGCACTCTTCCAAGTTTTCTGAGGAGGCTATCCCCCCTATGAGACAATAGCGACAACTTCTCCTAAAGGCAGGTGCAACTCATCGACATCAAGTTATCAGAGTACGATTAGGGATTACAACAAATTAGCATAATTGAAACTCTCCCCTTAGATGAATATCCTGACGACGAGAAAGACAAGAAGTCTCTAGTAAATCTATTCAATGATGCGGCATATGATGTAGAGAGACCCAATGGTCTTTGTATTCAATAAAACTTAAAAGATGTTGAGAAGTATGAGAGAAGTTTTGATGAGATCCCAAATGATTGGAGGATTGAGAAACCTCAAAAACATGAAAGGGTGACTTTTGCCGATAACAATGACTTTCATATCTATTTAAAATATTTTGATTTTGGACTTCGTCTCCATTTTCCAATTAGTTTCATTTGTCCCTAAGTGTGTTAATGTCTATAGAATCTTGGTTGCTTTCAAAGTAATCTACAAGACATTGGAGGTTAAGCCATTGTTCAATTATTTACATATTTTTTTTAAAATAAAGTGTGATGAAGATGGCTAGTACTATGCTGCTGCTAGATATAGAAGAACATTCCTTGACGTGCTTAAGTCCAATGTGCACGATTTGAGGGATAAGTTTGTTGCCATCAGGTCGACAACAAAGTTGGACTTCAAGAATAAGTGGACTTAGCCTATCTAAATTTCTAATAACAACCTTCTTCTAAATGATGCTAAGACTGCTAAAAAGATTAAGAAGAAAAGGGAATATAAGTTGTCCTTTTGGCATGTCGAATTAATCATTCGTTAATATCACAATGGTAAGCCAATATTTTTGGATGATCAGGAAGAAAGTACCGACTATACTTCATGCCTGTTGAGCTGAGCTTGTCTAAGGAAACCTCATTGACTGGGGGAAGATTCACTTTTTGAGCCTCGCTCAGTACAGTTTTGTAAGTTTTCATTTCTTTTACTTTTGTACTTTGTTTTTTGAATTTTGCAGACATTATAGTTAGGAAAATTAACCCTAAAAAGTTGTTGGCTCAAGCAAAAGCCAAGAAAAGAAATATCGATATGAGTACGTTAGAGCTACTAGTGGATAGGATGTTTGATGAGTGTAATTTTGCACTCATTTCTTATATTATTTTTATAGTAATTTTAAGTTATTTTAGCATGATATTGATGATTTTGCTACCAAATTATATCATTGTTGATTTTAGGGCTTTAATGGAGTGATAAGGTCAAAAGAATGAAATTTAAGCGAATATTTTTTAGGAGAATTTCACCAATTTTTGAAAAATAAGTTAAAGATAACAAGTGTTGGAAGAAGATTTTGTAAAAAATCAAGAGTTAGAGAAGACCACAAGTGAACTTCACAACCTTCATTGGTCATGAAGCCTTCGTCCACAATTTCTAATTGAATTTGAAGATTTTTTACACAAAGTGTTAGATCACTAGTACACTCCACAATTGTGATCTCTAGTTGTGATCCCCTTAAAATTCAATTTCAATCAATTTTTCAAAGAAATATCATAAGGATAAGTTCACTCCCTAACTCCATGACCATAGTCTCTTATCGTGGACATGTTATGATTTTTGAAACTTGCTATTTGAAGACTATTTTTTCAAAATCATATAAATAGATATCAGACATCCGTAAAAGAGGAGAAGATGCTAGATAGAAGATAAGAAGAGCTCCATGGCTTTTCTTAAGAATTTTTATCTTTTTACCATGAAAGTTATTCTTTTTATCATCTTTGTAGAGTAGATTTATAGATATCTTGACCTATAATCCTAAAGTAACATGTAGCGTACTTAATTTTCTTTATTCTAATTAAAATTCCTTATCATTTATCAATTCAATTATGTGTTTTGTATTAATTAAGTTGTTATTTCTAAGATATCAACTTAATTATTAGATTTTATGTATTGAGGTCATGATACTTGATACGTAAATAAATCTACCGAATTGAAAGAATTTGCTATAAGCTTAGCAATAAGTTTTAGTCTCCCCCTTTTTAACGATAACAAAACAATATTTAAAAAACATATATCATCATAAACATAACATAAATAGAAATTAATTTTAAACATTCTAACTATCTTAAGCACTATCTTAAACTTTCTGACTTTAATATGTTTTTGTGTATTTCTCCCCCTTTTTGTTATTATCTTGAAGATACAAGTTCTCCCCGTAAACATAAGATAGGTAAAGTATGAAATGTATAAAGGAAAGGAGAAATCCATTGACTAAAATTGCCAAAAGCATACTACATAAGTTCTTATCAGACATAAAACCTATGTGGATACCTAACATCAAGACTAACTAACATGGAAAAAGAAAGAAATAGACTTGATTGAAAGGAAAATTGACATGACTACAGAAAATATAGCTGAAAGGATCACATCTTCTTTTGTGGCTTAGTTTTCTTATGAGCTATAGTTTTTGTGCGTGTATACTTCTTGGCAGGACTTGATTGATTTGTTGAGAATTGCTGAACAAATTTAATAAGAATGTGCAAAGGAATAGATATTGGTACATATGGTACCAGTGCAAGAGAAAGCTCTAAAGCAATAGCAGTTGTTAACTTAAGCATAGGAGAATGCTCTTAGGGAACTGATTTTTCAGAAGGTTTGGAAGGTAGTGGATCATGAGTTGGGGACTTGTAAGGTGAAATATTTGGTAGAGAGTCAGTCTTTCCTTGAGTTTTCTGTTCACCAAACTTTTCTTCAGTGATTTTGGTAATCATCTTTTTAGCTCTAGCTTACTAAAATTCAAAGGATCAAAAGAAGTTTGCCTGGGGTTGATCTGAATAAGTTCTGAGTCGCTTTCTAACTTAGTTTCTAACATTGTTCTAACTTTTCTTTTTTCAAGATTCAAATCTCCTCCTATCATTGGTACATAATCTTTCTTTTGTTTCTTCTTAGGTCTCTCGGGTTGCTTTCCTTTCCCTATGGGATCTTTTTTTCACACTTTCTAACTCATCTTCTAAAATATCAATCATCAAATCTAGCTTCTTGAATTTGTGACTCCTCCTCAAGTTCATATTCAGCAAAATTGACATTTCTTGTCCTATTATGCAGATGGATATAATAAACCATATCCTCTATAAACCATAGTTTGTTTTCGATAAAAATCCCCATATGTTTAAAAACAAGTTCTCCAATTGTTTTGCTTAGTGTGGGTATTTTTGAAACTTTAAGAATTTTAAATCCCTTAAATTTCCTTAAATTTCAATAACTTCATCAGCATAGATCCATAAGGCTTACTGTCTTAATTCCTTTGCATGTGTCTCAAAATTTGCCTTAGAATATCTAGATTCTTTTTCAGTTTGATGCTCAATAAGACTAGAGCATCTTTAACTGACACAGTTGTAGTACCGCCCTTTTTGTGCAATATACAGCTTACTATCATCTTGTGTATAATTCTCACAATTAGCTCAAAGTTAAATATGAAAACATTCCTATCAAGTATTACTTCAATTCCATCATTCAATAGATTGAGACACTCCCTTTTAGATAAGCCAACTAGCTTTGCATCGTCTTTTATATCCTTCAAACTGAAGCATTTGATCAAATCTTTCCTAGTTAATTCTATTTTCTTGCCTTTAACCTCAGATTTTACCACATCCTTTTCGCTGAAATCCACATTCTTACAAAATTCTACCACAATTTTACCATACACAACTTCATCCAACTCACATAATTTCCTACACCCTAGTAAATCTACTGTCTTATCAAGGTATAAACCGCTCCTAGAGAAATATGAAAAATTGAACTAATTCGATTGAACAGGTTTACCTTTGATTTTTCTGACAACTTTTTGACTCTCTTTCTAATCTTCATCAGACTCCTCAAATCACTTTCATTCTGATCATGTGAAGATTTCATCTTGATTTTCTTAGAAAAAACTTCAAAATCAAAGCTTTTTACAACTTTTGTTACTGATTTTCTCTTTTGAGAGACTCTCTTTTTCTTTTCTTCTTCAAGGGTTTTTTCTTCAAAAGCCTCACTTTCTGAGTTACTCTTTCCTTCCACATTCTCTATAGAGTGATCAGAATCTTGATCTTGACAAAAGTTCAGTATAGGGTTTGGATGAGGGTTAGGGTTAGGGTTTGGAATTGACTCAAGGAAAGCCTCAGTTGGATTATCATGAGGTATTTTAGTGGAGTCAGAGAGTTCATCCACAAGGTTCATAGTAACTAGTTTTGGGTTTTTCCTAGACTGATGAAAAAATGTTTCAAGTCTAGTTAAGTTTCTATGTTATATGGTTTGACAGAGAGAAATGCAAGAATTTAAAGAAGGAGAAAAGATAAAGAGGCGTGTATTTGAGAAGATCGTGAGGGAGGAAGTTATTTTAACTTCCAAACATGCTTAAGGTTTTGTCAAGTACGAAAAAAGGAACGTGCTTTAATAGACATGAAAAGAAAAAAAAATTCATGTACTTGATTATACGTGGAGAAAATGACTTAATATAGGGGAGAGAAAAATATCTTTAAGATTTTATAAGATATTATTTTACATCTTAAATTTCAATAATTAAAAAAAAATTAGAAAATAACTAACAAAAAGGATTATGAACCCTTGTTTCATTACAAATATATTCAAAACAAATTTTTCAAGGGGTTTAGTAAAAATATCTACTAACTGATTATCAGTTGATACGAACTCTACTGATATATCTCTATTATTTACATGGCCTCTTATGAAATGATGTCTTATCTCAATGTGTCTAGATTGAGAATAATGAACTAAATTTTTTGTCAAGTTTATAGTACTTGTATCGTCACATTTAATAGGAATTTTCTTATAAGATAACCCATAATCCAATAATTGTTGTTTTAACAATAAAATTTGAGCACGGCAATTATCAATAAAAACATACTCTACTTCTGCTATGGAGAGGGCAACGGAATTTTGTTTCTTAGAAGACCAAAAAACTAATTTATCCCTTAAAAACTGACATGTACCGGAAGTACTCTTCCTATCGACTTTACAGCCTACATAACTAGCATCTAAATATCCAATCAAATCAAAATTATGATTTTTAGGATACTAGATTCCTAATTTTGCAATAATGTGGATATACTTAAAAATTTTCTTTACAGCAGATAGTTGTGTTTCTTTTAGATTACTTTGAAATCTTGCACATAAGCACACACTAAAAAAAAATATCAAGACGAGATGCTATCAAACATAACAAGGAACCAATTAAACTACGATATAGTTTCTCATTTACTTTCTTACCATTGCCTTCTAAATCTAACTTAGTTGATGTACTCATTGGAGTTGATGATCCGTTGGAATTTTCAAAACCAAATTTCTTCAAAATTTGATTGGTATATTTTTCTTGGTGCACAAATATACCATGATTAGTCTATTTAATTTAAAGTCCCAAGAAGAAATTTAGTTCTCCCATGAGAGACATATTAAATTCTGCCTGCATTAACTTAAAAAATTCTTGACAAAAACTTTCATTAGTAGAACCAAACACTATATCATCTACATATATCTACACTATTAAAATGTCTTGATCATAATGTTTCAAGAACAAAGTTGTATCTACCTTATATCTTTGAAAACCATTCCTTAACAAGAATTCAATTAACCTTTCATATCAAGCACGTAGTACTTGTTTCAAACCATATAAAGCCTTTTTAAGCTTAAAGATATGATCAAACTTAAATGGATCTTCAAATCCTAAGGGTTGCTCAATATACACTTCTTCTTTAATATACCCATTTAAGAATGCATTTTTTACATCCATTTGAAATAATTTGAAAATTTTAAAGCTAGCAAAGGCAAGCAATAATCTAATAGTTTCTAACTTTACTACAGGTGCATATGTTTCATCAAAGTTTATTCCTTCCTCTTGAGAATATCCTTTAGCTACTAATCTAGCTTTATTTCTCACAATTTTTCTATTTTCGTCCAATTTATTCTTAAACACCCACTTGATACCAATTATGGATTTATTACAAGGTTTAGGTACTAGGTTCCACACTTGATTCCTTTCAAATCGATTAAGTTCATCTTACATAGCATTAATCTAATTAATATCACCTAAAGCTTCATTAATAGAATTAGGTTTAATTTCAGAAAGCAACGCAAAATGATTCTTTATTCTTTGAAGACTAGATCTAGTTCTAACACCTAATCGAACATTGCCTATTACTTGTTTAGGAAGATGATGCGATTTAAATCTCAAGGTAGAAGGAGGTGTATATAAACCTTCAGAACTTTCGACAACCTTTGAGATTGTGGTTTTGATTTAGCAGACTTTGATCTGGAATTAGTCCTCATTGACCCATTATAATTTCCTTCTAGCTTATTGAGAGTAGAAAAATTTTCAGATGCACTTTCTGACAAAGGTTCTAACTTAAGTTCTAACACTCCTTTACCACTTCATCGAATTAGATATTTCTTAGTGATCATGAGTGCTTCATCATAAGAATCCTCTTTTCCTATTTCCTCAATAAATTTGACATTGATGGATTCTTCAACTACTTTAGATGCTTTATTGTAAACTCGAAAGGCTTTAGAATTAAGTGAGTATCCCGGAAATATTACTTCATCTGCTCATTCCTCAAACTTTCCTCAAACTTTATATGTTCTATTCATAAAACACTTACAACCAAACACATGAAAGTATAAAATAGTTGGTTTCCTACCTTTAAAAATTTCATATGAAGTCTTGTTTGTCAAAAGTCTTATATAGACACGATTAATAATATAGCATACAGTGGATGTAGCTTCAGTCTAAAAATATTCAACTATTTTACTTTCATTCAACAGAGTTCTTGTCATTTCTTGAATAATCCTATTTTTATGTTCCACTACCTCATTCTATTGTGGTGTGTATGAAGTAGAGAAATTGTAAGTTATGCCCTTATTCTCATAGGAAGTTATGAAATCAATATTATCAAATTCTTTTCCATAATCTGTCCTTAGACTAATTATAGATGTCCCTTTTTCTTTATGCACTTATTTAGCAAACACTTTAAATTTTTTAAATGCATCACTTTTATGATGAAGAAATAGAATCCAGGAATATCTAGAAAAATCATCAACAATAACTAAACCATACTTGTTTCCAAGCAAACTTAATGTTCTGGTGTGATTAAACAAATCAATGTGTAATAGTTCTAAAGGTCTTTAACTCATCTTACTCTTCATAGAAGCAGTACAAATATCATTTTGAACTCTTAACTTGGTAATCTTTTTACTAAATTCATGTTTGATAATTTCTCCAATTGATAGAAGTCCACATGTCCTAATTTCTGATGCCAAAGAAAAATATTATCATGCATTGACAAGAAACAACTTTCTAAATTAATTTCTGCAGGCTTAATTAGATAAATGTTTTTCTTCTTATATCCTTCAAAGATCTTAGATTCATTTTTATCAAAACCAATACATTTATCATGTTCAAAAGTTTTCTTATGTCCTTTGTCACAAAGTTAACTTATGCTTAACAAATATATTTTATTCCTTTTATTAGTGATACATTTTCAATTATATGGGGAGGAAAACTAACTGTACCTATTGCAACTATCTTACTTCTGCCATTATCTCCAAATTTAACATAATCATCTTCTTTCCAAACTAAGTTTGTGAACAACGAAGCATCACCAGTCATGTACCTCAAACAACTATTATCAAGATACCATATTCTCTTCATTTTGGCTTTGTGTTCCTGCATTCATTACAAACTAATAAACTTTGTTTATAAACCTAGCAAAGCTTGGGTCCTTTAAAATTCAAGCTCATATTTTGATTTTTTACTTGATAATTGCGAAGCTTAGAATTTCTATAGAAGCAATATTTTTCAATATGCCCTAGCTTGTTACAAAAGAAATAAGCATAGGGTTTCTAAATTTTATACTTGTTTCTTACGATATTTCTTGAGATTAGAGTTTGATATTTTCTAACGTACTTTCTGATCAAGTTTCTGAAGTATCCATTTATTTGTGAACACTTTCTGTTCTGATCAAAAGAGGTTCTACTTGACTTTTTGACTTACTCAACAACCTTTTCTTCTTTCTTGTTATCAATCATTTCTTTATTACTTATGTCTTTAGGTCTTACAAACACTAACTACCTTTTAAAATGTGAAGATTCACTATTTTCAAAACCCAATCCAATTTCAGATTGATCAATACGTTGACATGAAATGAGCAATTGGAGTTCTTTTCACTTTCATCAAATTTTTTTTAAGTATTTTATATTGAATTCGACAAGACATCTACTCGTTCTTTTAAGCCTTTTATTTCATCTTTTAGTATCAAATTCTCATTCACAATTGCTTCCCTAGCAACGTGTAACCCTTCCACGTCATTTCTTATGGTGTCCTTTTCATCTGCTAGTAATTTATTTGTTTGGATAAGAGCAGCTTTCTCTTCTTTTAATAGCCTTTTCTCATTATCAACTCTTATGTTCCTATCATTAGCTTTAGTAAGAGCCTTTAATAATTTATTTATCTCAGTACAAATATCTTCTGGAATTTTATTATCAAACTCACATTCAAATTCGGAGCTTATCTCAAAAAGAGCCATTAAACACAAGTTTGCTTCCTTGATTTCATCTTCTGTACTTTCTACTTCAGTTTTTTACTCATCCAAGTCACTCATGTGGCCATCAACAATTTGTGCTTCTTCTTATATTTATCCATTTTCTTGATCAACACTGGACATTCATACTTGATATATCTTGGTTTCTTACATTCATAGCACACAATCTCTTTCTTCTCTTTGGCTTTCTTTTCTTCTTTTTCTTTGTAACCTTTTCCTACATCATTCTTGTTTTTGTTAGAAGAAAACCCTTTTGAATTATAAATTTTCTTACCTTTCTTTTTCAATAGATGATTTAAACACCTAGCTAGCATTAATACATCTTCTTCCTCATCTTTATAAGATTCGTCACTTTCTGAATCTACTTCAACATCCTTAGCTTTAAAGGGTATAGAATTTCTTTTTGAATCTTCTGACATACTTTTTAACTTGAGGAATTCAACTTCATAAGTTATCAGCTTGCTACGTAATTGACTTAAGCTGAGTTTTGTCATGTCACATACTTCCTTAATAGCGGTGTTCCTTGCATTCCATGCCTTAGGAAGGATCCTTAGCTTTTTCTTAACAAGATTTGCATCACTCATCCTTTTTTCAAGAGATGATAACTCATTAGTGATAACACTAAAATGACTAAATGAATCTTCTATATCTTCACTAGGAAGGATACAAAATGTCTCATATTACTACATCAAGGTATCGATCCTTGTCTCCTTAATGGTGTCTATTCCTTCATATGTCTAAACCAATGTATCCCAAATCTCTTTAGCTATACCACAGGAAGAGATTAGATAGAACTCAAAAGGTGCAATAGTGGAAAAAGCAAATTCTTAGCCTTTGAGTTCAATTCAGCTTTTGTGATTTCATCTATCGTAAGAGGTGTTTCTAAAACTTTAACGTCTCTATTTGAAATAATTCCTTAAGCCTGATAGTCAGTTGCTTTGATATACATCTCCATCCTGAATTTCTAATAAAGAAATTTAGTACCATAAAAAAACGGAGCCTTACTAGTTAAACAGTCAAAGAACCATTACTTTTTGCCAATGATCTTGACTCTTTGTGATATTAGAGTGAGGCTTTGATACCAATTATAGGTCCTAGTAAGATATTAAGAGGGGAGTGAATTGATATCTTTTTCAAAAACTAAAACTTTTTGATCTAAAAACAAAACCCCTCTTAATAACTTAAATGGTGTGATAAGTAATTGAAAATTAATTGTTAACTTATGGTGCAAATAATAATAGTAAAGATCAGAAAGTAAATAAAGTAGAGAGTAAGAAGATCAAGGAATTGTTTTTATAAAGCTTCATCCTTTTGCCTACTGCTTTCTTCCAACTTTACTACTGGGGACCCGGTCCTCCTCACAGGTGTCGTTTTACTAGTTCAATATTTTCAATAAACAAATATCAAATAATGAGGATAAGCATGAAAAGATATGAACAAATCTTCATGTAGTCTATTCTTTAAAAAATACTCAAGCATATCTATTGTGAGCAAGTTTTCTCCCTTTTCTATCACAAAATCCTCATAAAAGATAAAGTTGGATTTTACCAAAATATTTAGCATTATCTTAGGCAAAATATCTTTAATTTCAAGAATTTATTTCCAACAAACTAAACTATAACCTTATCTCGAGAATTTTTTGAATACATCTTTGTCTAATAAATCTTTGCATAGAGATATGTAAGTTTTCTTGAACTTGATATATCAAAATCCTTTTTCAGTTAATAACCCTACTGAATTTTAAATCTTGATCAATCTTACTAAGACTATCAAAAAATCTTCTTCTTAAAAATATATTATTCAAACCTTAATCACTTAATTTACAAATCTGATTCTTGAGTAATAATAATAATAAAAACAACTTAGATCCCCATGGACTTACCATCTTAGTGGAACAAAATTGAGCATATTTTCCTAATATATCCAATAAAGTGGAGTTAGGTCTTCTTGGATATTTTATCCAACTTAATTTGTTCACTTTAGTCAGAAAAAGACTTAGAAATAGCAGTTGATCACAATATTGAATGCAAACTGTGATATTCTAATCGTTTACTAATACACATTCTAACATACATTCTAATACACATTCTGACACACATTCTAACATACACTTTGACAAACTCAAGCTTATTTTCTTCTTAACGCTTATTTTCTTTAGAACATCCTGCATACTTAAAAAGCTTGTTAAGTTCGTTGACATCTCTTTGTTATCATCAAAATATATTAAGAGAAAACTTAATATATAGATTTCTTCCAAAATTGATATTGTTATATTGTTTATTTATGGAATTCCTATTCTAAGTGATGTTCTAATTTGTTCTATTGTAAAAGTGATTTGGATATAATATAATTAGGATTAAGAATTAATGGAGAAATGATTCCTATTAATTTAGTAATTGAATTCCTTTTATTAATAAGAATAGGGAATATATTAAAAATCTTTAAGATTACTACATGTTAATCTCTTAATGATTAGAGTCTAGATATCATTATTTATGGTTATTTAGGTTTCTTAATTATTCTTGTTAATTATTATTGGTTGTTAATTAATCTTTGTTTTTTTTAATCAATTTAATCCCTTATTTCAACATCATTATTGTTATCTTCTTTCTAATAGAATAATTAAGCGTGAGTCTAGAAGTGTATGGTATGGTCTTTGTGGGACTAGGAACCTTAGATTCCTATGTCCTTTATATTATTACTTAACAAGTGCACTCGCTTAATATCGCCCTGTATAAGCATTCATCAAGTTTTTAACGCCGTTGCCGAGGATTGTGAATAAAAAAAGCTCATATATTTATTAATTTGCTATTTCTTTTTTCCATTATCTTTCTATTTCTTTCTTTTGAGTTAATTCAATTCTAATTTAATTATCTCTTTATGTGTTTGAGGAGACTAAAGAGATGGCTAATAGCGGTGAAGCACCGAAAACCATGTTTGATTATATCAAGCCATTAGTTAATGGAGTGAACTCTAGCATAACAAGACCAGCTATCATTGCAAATGAATTTGTGATGTCACCCATAATTATTCAAATGTTCCGATAACAATTATGTTTTGAAGGTTCACTAGAAGAGGATCTACATGCACATATCGCTAGTTTTCTAGAGATATGTGCCACCTTTAAGATTGATGGAGCTACATACAATGTGATAAGGTTGAGGTTGTTTCCCTTCTCATTGCAAGAAAAAGCAAAGCAATGATTAGCTTCTCTCCATAAAGATTCTATTATATCATAGGAATAATTAGCAAACGAATTTCTAGAAAAATATTTGCCTCCAGTTAAGACAACTAAACTTCATGGTGACATCTCTTCATTTGCTCATTCTAACTTTGAGACCATATACGATGCTTAAGAGCATTTCAAAGAGTTGATCAAAAAATGCCTAGATCATACTCTTCTAGTGTGGATGTAGGTACAAACTTTTTATAGTGGTTTAAATTTTTCTACTAAACAATTTGTCAATTCAATTATAGGTGGAATGCTAAATATGAAAATGCTTGACGAAGCTCAAATTCTTATTGAAAGGCTGGCCATGAACAACAACCACTAGGAGAGTGCTTGATCTAGTGAAAAGAGTCATGGCATGGTAGATGTAGATACTATCACAACTTTACATTGCTAAGGTAGATGCAATAAACAAGAAGTTAGAAAATTTGCCTAGGTTGTCATGTCAAACCCAATTAACCTTATGGTTGTTAAAATCGTGATTTCATTATGAATGTATAGAATCGTATATAATCATACAAAATTGGTAAAATCCTAAGTTTATAGAATCGCATATGAAAATTCATAATTTTACGAAATGTCTACACATAAATAATTTTACATCCATTTTAACTAAAAAAAATATATTATAAAACTATAAACTCATAGAATTATATTTTTAACTCGCGATCTTAACAACTATAAGGATATATAAGGTAATATTGTCTAAAGTCTTTTGGAAATTTTATGATTAAGGGGGGTTTCAACATATGCCTTAAAACAAAAATTGTGAAGAATGGAGTAAGGATTGGTCCACTTATCTAGATTATTATTCCTACATGACTCAACCAAGGAATATGAATATCCCTTATGGATTTCAAGGTCCTCCTCAACAAGAGGAGACATCAAAACTAGAAGATCTATTGACAAAGTATAACAAAGCAATGATGCTAGATTGATAAGCGTTGAAAAATAAATCAAGCAACTTACAAAAATTGCAAACTAAGAAGCAACAAGAACCTTTGCTGTAAGCTCAAGCAGAAGCTATAACTCTTTGAAGTGGTAGGAATTACAAGCTACTAAACAGCTTCAAAAGAACCAAATCAATCTAGAGCCAATGACAAAAGACTAAAAGACAAAGTCGCGGAAACCCTAGAGCCACTAAGGAAGAATCAAAATCCCAAAAAGTTAAAGAGTACCATGCCCCTAAAGGTTAAGGAAAGAACTCTCAAATGAGCAGTACAGTAAGTTTTTTTTTTGTCTTTTTAAACAATTGCACATTAATTTACCATTTGTGGAAGCTTTGTCATAGATGCCTAAGTATGCAAAATTTTTAGAGGAGCTACTATCCCACAAGAGTAAATATGAAGAACTGTCAACAGTTACATTAAGCAAAGAGTATTTAATAATCTTTCAAAATAAGCTTCTAACAAAATTAAAGGATCTAAGGAATTTTATCATCCTTTGTTTAATTGGAAATTTATCTATAAAAAAAAGTATTAGTCAATCTAGGAGCTAGCATAAATTTAGCGCCTTGCAAAATTTTTAAACAACTAAGCATATGAAAACCAAAAACATATACAAATGAGTTTATAATTAGCTAATAGATCAGTAGCATACCCTATGGGTATAATTGAAGATGTATTAGTCGAGGTAGATATATCCATTTTTCCTATGAATTTTGTGATTCTACACATCAATGAAGATATAGAACTACCACTTATCTTAAGGAGATCCTTTTAGTTACAACCAAAGCTATAATTAATGTTAGCAATGGTAAGGTCACAATAAGGTTAAGAGAAGAGGAGATGGTATTTAAAATAAAAGAGATAATGAAGGGATGTATTGAACAATATGATACCTATTTTTATCTTGATGTTATTAACGCTTTTATGTCTAGTGTTTTGTAGGAATTGTTAACTAAGGATCCTTTAGATTTTTGCTTAAAGCAAGGAAATCGGGAAGAATCATCTCGTAATCCAGTTATCGCTAATACAGCAGCACAATTGGAAGCCAGTCCTCCATCTATGGAGAGAAGAAGTTTTGAGAGGATTAAGTAGGCAAAAGAAGCAAAACTGAAGCCTTCTATTAAGGAGCCACCCAAGTTAGAATTGAAGCAACTACTAAACTATCTAGAGTATGCTTTTCTAGAAGAGAATTCAAAATTGCCTATGATAGTATCCTTTGAATTAATGAGGTAACAAAGGAAAAACTTCTAAACATGCCGAGGAATCACAAGAGAGCGATTTCCTTGAAGATCTCTAGCATTAAGGGAATTATCCCAACATTTTGCACTCACAAAATTTTACTAGAAGAAGATCACAAACTGGTAATACAACCGTAGAGATATCTAAACCCAAACATGAAAGAAGTGGTCAAAGCAAAGTAATAAAGCTCTGGATGCAGGTATAATTTATCATGTTTTTAACAGTTCTTCTATTAGTCTTGTGCAGGTTGTACTTAAAAAGGGAGGAGTGATGGTAGTTCCCAATAAATGGAAGGAATTGATCCTAATGAGAGCAGTTACAAGCTGCAAAGTTTGTGTTGACTATCAAAAGCTCAATGAAGCCATAAGGAAAGATCACTCCCCCCCCCCCCCCCCCTACCATTTGTCGACCAAATGTTGGAGCACTTATCAAATCATATGTATTATTGTTTTCTATATGGTCTGTCAGGTTATTTTCAAATTCTTATGCCCTAGAGGACCAAGAGAAAACTACATTTACATGTCCCTATAGCACTTTTGCTTATAAGAGAATGTCATTTGGCTTCTTTAATACACTTGCAACATTTCAGTGATGCATGATGGCAATTTTTGACAAATTTGTAGAAGATATAATGGAAGTATTCATGAGTGATTTCTCGGTTTTTTGGAATTCATTTGATCATTGCTTAGGAATTTACAAAAAGTATTGGCAAGATATGAGGAAACTAATTTAATACTAAATTGGGAAAAAGCTACTTTATGATACAAGAGAGCATAATATTAGGATACACGATGTCCTAGAGAGGTATTGAGGTGGACAATGAAAAAATTGACACCATTACAGAATTTCCTCCTCCTAGATTAGTTAGAGCCATATGTAGTTTCCTAGGTCATGTTGAGTTTTATAGAAGATTTATTAATTATTTTTTTTATAATAGCTAGACCACTAACCTAGTTGTTAGAAAAGGATGATCCCTTTATTTTTTCTTAAGACTGTCTGGAAGCATTTAATACTTTGAAAGATAAACTAATACATGCCCCAATATTAGCAACACCAAATTAGAGCTTACTAAATGCCTGATGCTAATGATTATGCTATAGGGGTAGTTTTAGGCAAAAGGCAAGAAAAGCACTTTCAACCAATTTATTATGCAAGCAAGACCTTCGCCGAAGCTCAAGAGAATTATACTACCACAGAGAAGGAGCTATCAGTGGTGGTCTGTGCATTTGATAAATTCAAGTCATATCTAATATTCTCTGAAGTTATTATTTATGCATTATTTGTTAAATATGATAGATACCAAGCCAAGACTGATCAAATGGATACTATTACTTTAAGAATTTAACCTAGAGATAAGAGATAAGAAAGGAGCAAAGAACTTGGTAGCAAACTATCTCTTTAATATAGAGAATCCATCATTGGAAAGACTAAATGAACAAGATACCAATGATGAGTTACTGAAAGAAAGATTGTACTTGGTAAGTCCTTGGGAAACCCGTTGGTTTGCTAATATAGCAAACTATTTGGTAGCCAAAAATCCTCCTAAGGGACTAGATTATAGAAAAAGGAACAAGTTTTTCCATGACGTTAATAGTTACTTTTGGGAAGACCCTTATTTATCTAAAATTTTTGTAGATCAAATAATTCACAAATGCATCTCACTTATAAGGTCAACAGATTTTAGAATATTGTCATGCAAGCCCAACTAGAGGACATCTTAGTACAAATAAAACAACTCATAAGGTCTTCGAGTTTGGTTTTTATTGGCCAATACTATTCGAGGATTCCTAGAAATTTGTGGAGTTATGCGATAGATGTTAAAGAGCAAGGAATATATCCAAGAGAGATGAAATGCTACAAAACCCAATACTGATATGTGAAGTCTTTGATATTAGGGGAATTAACTTCATAGACTGTTTCTAAAGTTAGATAGAAACAAATATATCATAGTAGTGGTGGATTAGGTATCTAAATAGGTGGAAGCTCAAGCTTTACCAAATAACAACGCCATTGTGGTGAAACAGTTTCTGAAAAGCTTATTCTCCTGATTTGGTGCTCCTAAAGCACTCATTAGTGATAGAGGAACCCATTTTTGCATTATCTAACTAGAAAAAGTGTTGAAACGATATAGAGGTATGCAACAAATTGCAAATCCATGCCATCCTCAAACTAGCAAGTCAAAGTTGCAAATAGAGACCTAAAACGAATTCTAGAAAAGAGAGTAGAGCATAATCAAAGAGATTGTCCTAAGAAGCTCAGCGATGCTCTTTAAGCATATCGAATTGCCTATAAGATGCCGATTGAAACAACTCCATATCAATTAGTGTGTGGGAAAGCATGCCACTTACTTGTAGAAATTGGACATAAAGCTTATTAGGCTATAAAACATGCTAACCTTGATCTTGAGTAAGTAGGTGCATACAAGAAACTTCAACTAAATAAGCTAAAAGAATAGCATAATATAGGCTATGAAAACTCAAGGATATTCAAGGATTGAGCCAAGCATTATCATAACAACCAAATTAAGCAAGGGAAACAATTCTAAGTTGGGGATAGGGTTCTCTTGTACCAATCTCTGTTGAAGTTTATTCTAGGTAAGCTCAAATCGCTCTAGTCCGAGCCTTATAAAGTGACATAAGTATTCCTACATGGAGTGGTGAAGATTTCAAATTTCGAGCAAGGAACATTTAAGGTAAACAGCTAATGAGTGTGATTTTACACTCATCTCTTATGTTATTTTGCTGAGTATTTTGATTTAATTTCAATAATTTTGCTACTTATTTAAGTCATTTTCAAATTTAGGGCTTAGGTGAAGTAAAAAGGTAAAATAAAGAGAATTTAGGTTATTTTTTAAGGAAATTTCACCTATTTTGAAGAATGACCTAAGGGTAGTGATCGACGTCAGGCAAGTGCACTTAGTCAAGTTATAGTATAGATTAAAACAGATTGTGAGTTCAAGTATCGATCCTACAAGAAACCATATGTGTAAGAACCTTAAGTTGCTAGCAATTTACCCTAAAAATTTCAACTATCTAACATAACAATATGCAGATAATCATGATTAAACATGTAAGTTGAATTAAAGTACATTAAACATGATAAGAACAATAAAATCAACTATGTTAAATTAAACAAAACTAATGAACAAACGTGAATCACCTATTTTGAAGAATGACTTAAGCACAAAAGCAAACTCTAAGGTTGTGCAATCGTCATAGCATTAGCCTTACTCCACATCCATATCGTATGGAAGAACCATCAATTTATAAGGTCCATAGAGGCTTTTCACCTTATTTAGCACTGTCCTCATCTCTAGTGATTTCTACTATGAAATCTACCAAAACTTATGCTTTCAAAGTAATATTAGGTTGATATTAAACACCATAAACACTTAGCTCAAGTGCATATTTCATCATTCATCTTGATGAGTCAAGCTTTTGCAAAGCTTAATATAATGGTTGATCCATGAGAATTTTAACTTGGTAAGCCTCACAATAAGGCTTTAACTTTCTCATAGCTATAACTACTGCAAGAACAAAATTCTCCACTTTTGTGTACCTAAGTCCCTACCCTTGCAAAACATGACTGAAAAAATAGATCGGCTTAAGCTCTTTCCCTTTAACTCATACCAAGATATCAACTACTCACTAATAAGTAAAGAAGTAGTTCTTCACCTAACATTGGCTCTGAGTATATAAGTGGGAATGATAACAAATCCTTCAACTCTCTAAATGCAATGTCATGTTAGTCGATCCACTTAAACTCAACAAGATTTTTCAACATCTTAAAAACCTATTGCACTTATTGGTGCTCCTAGAGATAAACCTATTTAAAGCTGCAATCTAACCTATCAACTTTTGTACATTCTTCATAGAATTAGGGAACTTAAGATCTTTTATGGCCTTTAATTTTTTGGGTTAGCCTCAATTCTCTATTGAGTAACCATGTAGCCTAAAAATTCCCTGAAGTAACTCTAAAGATACACTTTTGAGGAAGCAACTTCTTCTTGTACTTTCTTAAAGTACTAAGAGTTTCCTATAAATCGACAAGATAACAATCTTACTTCAAACTCTATATGATCATATCATCTACATAGACCTCAACATTATGATGAATTTAAGGTTTGAACATCTACTTTACAAGTGTCTAATAGGTCGCTTTAGCATTCTTTAGACCAAAAAGCATGATCATATAACAATATATACCAAAATTGGTAACAAATGAAGTATGTACCTCATCTTCCTCTTCCATTTTAATTAGGTTATACCTAAAGAAAGCATCTATAAGGCTTAGCAATAAATGTTTGAATGTTTAATCTACAAGATGATTGATCCTTAGTAATAGGAAATAATCTTTTGGACAATCTTTGTTCAAAACTGTAAGATAAATACATATGTGCTACTTTCTATTTAACCTTTTTACTAACATATAGTTAGCCAACTAAGTCAGATAGAGCTATTCTCTTATAAATCTCTCCTTCAAATGCTTTTGAAAACTTCTTCAATTGTAGCCTATTGTTAAGGGGGAAAATGTTGTTTTTTCAATTAGACAACCTTAGCATCTTGATCTAATTTAAGCTTGTGAGTTATATAATGCCTCCCAGACATATCTAAAGGAAACCATGCAAACATGTTGGCATTCGCTCTTGGAAATTGTACTAATTCCTATTACAGCTCTAGAGATAAGGACTTCCTAATTCGAGCTATGTTTTCTTGATCATTACCGAGTTGTATCTCTTTTGTTTCCTTCTTTGGTTCCACTTTATCCTTAGGGATCCAATTTGTATTTACTTCAATGTGGAAATTTTCCTCATGTTTAAGGGCCTTTAAATAAAAAGATCTATCAAGATGTTAATTTCCTTGCAAACTCCTATTCTAATAGGAGTTAAGAATTCAACCTTAAGATTTTTTGTCGATGGATAAATACCAAACAAGTTCTAAATAGGTCAATCCATTATAATGTTGTAAGGAAACTAACATTTAACCACAAAATAAATCAAATTTGTCCTTTGCTACATGTTGGTCATCCCTAATTTGAATGGGGAAGAGAAATTACTTTAGAAACTCATATCGGTTGGTTGTTGAAAAAATATAGATCATGATTGCAAGATCTCAATTAAGTCTTAGTCTTGGGCTTCATTTGATCATAAGTATGTTGAAAAATTATGTCTACTCAGCTTCCTGTATCTACAAAAATCATCTAAAGTTTGAAATTGACAATCCTCACACTGACCATAAGTGCATAGTTGTAAGGCAACTGAATCCCATCAAAGTCTTTTTCTAAGAAGGAGATGGAGTATCGACCTTTAACCTTTTGCCCTACACATTATACACATAATTCTAGGTCTTAGTAGAGCTTATAGAGCAAAATTAACCAACATTAAAAGGACTACCAATAGGCCTATTGATTACACCATTAGGAGCTCTGTTATTAGTATTATTACTGTCTTCCTTATCATTCCTCTTAGGTTGGTTTAGTTGTTTTGCTTAGTCCTAATCATTTTATTTCCTCTAGGTTGGTCGCTTAATGATTTTACTATCATCTACTAGGCATTGCCTTATGTATCCTCTGTAAATAGCATCATTTAGTGCATTACTGAGTTAAATGCACTCATTAGTATTGTGATCTTTATCATGATAGAAGTCACAATATTTATTCAAATTCCTTTAAGAGGGGTTACCTTTTGTCCTTTTTAGCTAACACAAAATCCTCCAATTCTTAACTTCCATCAAAATATCAGAACTAGACAATTCAGGGGGATGTATGTGAAGAACGCCAGAATTCATTCTCCTTTCCTATCCCTATCCCTATCAAAACTTTTCCTTTAGGCTAAGGGTTCTCCACTTACTCTCTTTATTATTATCTAGACCATTGGAGCAGAGACTAGTGGTGCTATTTGTGTGTAATATCAAGTATGATATGAGCTTGTATGAGGCATTGGTACGTCATGTCTAACATTGGTGCACGAGAACCCTCACCTAACCATTCAACCTCCATTCAATTTTTCGAGCCATCTTGTAGCTCAAACCCATTTGTTCACATGATGCCTTTTGATACTGATTTCATAGATGAACATACGAACCTAATATCACGTATAACCCAAAGGGTGGGTTCGAGCCATGAGATGGCTCGAAAAGTAGATGGTAATCGAAGGTTGAGTAGGGGTTCTCGTATACCAACGATGGATATGACGCACTGACTTAGGTTACACTTAATATAATGCATAAATATGGTCAGAGGTCACTTGCCACTAGTCTATACTCAAATAAGCTAAATAAGAGCAGGTCAAGAGTAAGCAGAAGGATAATTAGCTCAAGAGGAAGTAAAAAGTTTAGTGTATTCTCTATGTATATTGATGTGGTTATTACATTATGTGAGTATTTATAATACCTAGTTATGGTAAGTCCTAAACTATAGAAAATTACAGAAATGAATCCTTACTTACTAAACAAAAGGATGATAATTTACAGGGAAAGCATGAAATCATGCAAAAGAATATCCTTTGTCAAAAAGGATAGCACGAACGTCAGAAAGAACAACACACGCATAATTTTGCTCAATCTATGGTCCCAATGATACTGTGAGCCGAATAGAAGAAGCCTTGATTAGGTCTGGTTGGCATTGGTAGTTCAGCAGCTTTGATTGATGGGGATAGATAAGGGTTGGCTTAGGGGAAACTCGCATTCGGGTCGGCCTCGAGTAGTCAGCTCCTGACAATTGTTAACTCGGCCTTGGCACTATGGAGATGGCTGTTCTCCTGATTTGGTGCTTAGATTAGGGTGTTACGAAGAGGTCGGCTTCGCATGTCGGCTGATCACCTCAGCAGCTTCCTGGATGGTGTGGAGAGCAAAGTAGCTCGACAGATCAAACTAAGGTAAACACTGCTCTTTAGTGCTTAACTCACCTTGGACAACTTGGCGAACCATTTGAGAAAGCCCTTGGGCTCGAGAACATGTGATCGGTTTTTGATCCCTATCACCTTTGGTTGTATGTTCATCCACGACCATCGTCCATATCACCCCTAGTCCAATAGTTAGGTTGAGGCAACCAATAGGATCATCCTTAACAACATCAAGAAGATAGTTAACTAAGCTTGAGATAGATAGGCAAACGAAATTCCAAACATCCTATGGAGATACAAAACTACTCACCATACGTCTATAGTTGAAACTCCATTTCGTCTAACCTTCGACTTGGAAGCAATCCTCCCTATAGAGCTAGAGCTTCCCAACATGAGGATAAAGTCATTCAATGCCTTAGCAAATGAAACCATCTTACAGTCCAGTGTAGATACAATTAAAGAGATCTATAACCTTACTGCAACTCTGGTAGTTGCCTATCAGTACAGGGTAGCGAGATATTACGACAAGAAGGTCTAATATAAAGAGTTCAAGGTAGGAGACTTAGTTTATCAGGTACTTCAAGGGATTGACTCGCATGAAGGGCAAAGGAAGCTAACCCCAATTGGGAAGATCTAATTAGAGTTAGAGAGAACTTAGGTAATGATGCATGCAAGTTGGAGAGATTGGATGGAGTGCTCATCCTACCCAAGTAGAAAGCCGATAATCTATGATTATATTTTGATTACAATGATGTAAATACGCTTATATTAATGAAATTTCATTCCCCTAAGCTCTTATCTATCTCTCTCTATTTTTGTTCTTAACTTGTCCTAGCCCATATTAGGTGAACAAACCTATAAACTACTAAAGTCCTCAAAAAGAATCCTAACTTGCATGCCTCTTCAAAAATTGGCAGGCCAGAACACCACTTACTTGACCCCTACTAGGTAACCTCAATGGTAAGAGATTGCCCCTGTATGATTAAGGGACTCTTGTGGTGCCTGCTAGAACACCACCAACTCTTCCCCAAATAAAGCGACTTAAGCTACTAACAGCTTAATGGTCCCCTTGGAAGATAACCTTAACTCTTCCCTAAACAAAGCAGCCTTAGTTACTAATAGCTAGTAGATCTTACAAAAAAAAAAAAGTAACATCAATTGTCCAATCGAGCATGACAAGTAGCTACAAACACGAAAGAAGAAACAAAGTATGAAGCAACTATGAAACTAAACTTTTCATTACTAATTATGCATTTAAAGAGATAAAGGTCGGCATACCTATAAGCCTTGCAACCAAGTATTCGGGATTCGATATGTAAAATTTAAGGTGATCGGATAAGTTGTTCGATCAAGCCCAAATTTTACAATAGAATTAGGAATATTAATAAAAGTGATCCTGTGAGTTTATATTTAGAAAAAATGAATGATAAAATAATTCAAATTTTTAATATTGAATTATATGTATATTACCCATTATTTATCGAAAACACATAAAACAAATTCCGATAACTAACGAATCAATAGAGATAAATTATATGCATACTAAAAATCATAACATAACTTAAATAATATTTAGGAGTATTTAATTGTACTATATATACATATTAACATATAGGTAAAAATACATGAAATTACTTAAAATACCTATAATATACTAAAATAATACTAATTAAGTAAAGGAAATTCATAAAAAAATCAAGAAAAATCAAGAAAATTAAGGGAAAATGTAGAGAATTCCAAAAATGAGACGTGGCAAGCTAGAATTGAAGAAGACAAAGTTAGCCAATAAAATTAAGAGAAATTGAAAGTGAAAAAGAAAGAGATAAGAGGCACTTGTCTAAGTTAAATTGCAAAAGAAACCCTAAAATTTTTCTATAAATACCTAACCCTTTCTAAAATTCAATTTGGACACTTAGTGAATTACAAAAAATTGAGAGAGATTAAGAAGAGAAGAGAGTGTATTTTTAGAAAAATAGTGTACAATTAAAGCGTTAGGAAGGAACCTACACTTACACCTGACAACCATCTAAGAAGGAACGACCACCACCACCAAACATTGGACCCTATGCCTAGAGTTGCCGACAAGGTAGAGCCACCATTGGTGGCTAGAAGTCGATTGAATGATGGGTTTCAATTACTTTTCCAAATTTGTTTAATTTTTAAAAATATCAAATATATTTGGAAAATTATGAAATTTGGTATTTTGCAATATTTTGGTATATAGATTTAGGGAAAATGTCAATTTGATAAATTTAGGCCTCAGGATATATTACTCTTAAGAAATGACTAAACTCGAGCTAATTTTCAATTTAGATTTAAATAACTTTAATAGTATAGTTTTGATTTCAAAATCTTTGTGTAGACTATTTTGGATATATATTATTGTGCTATGAACATTTTTTTTAAAATTTAATTTTCTAATTTTTTACTTAATTTTTAAGCCCTAAAATCATGCATAAAAGGCAATTAGTAGGCTTAATTTTGTAATTTAAGGTTAATTTATTGATAATTTTGATTTACCATATAATTAAATACCCTTGGATGTAAATATTCGATGTAGGATGGCATCTGTAGAGTTTGGGGGTGTTAATTCTATGCATTATGCATATTAGGAAATGAATAATGAGTAAAAGTGAATAAATAAGCTAATTTTATGGTTTAGGGTTAATTAGGTATAAATTTTGATTTAGGATATAATTAAATGCCTTAGTATATTATTTGGTGATAAAAGATGATATTTGTAGTGTTACGAATGTTAAATAAGTGATATAAGTGTAGATTATGTACTAATACATAATATGTGTATATAAAAATTAAATGAGTAGGAAATATTAGCTCAAAAATTGATAATATTGTAATAATAATATGAAATGAATCTGAAATAGAATATAAATCTAGGAATTTATATGAAAAATGTAGATTATTCTTACATCGAGAGTTAATTCAGTAGTTAAATTAGAAATATAGTGTACCATACCAATCAAATACTAGTTAGGAGCTAAAACAGAGATTTAGGACACTTAAGTATAGTTAGATAAATTTCATATATTGGTTTGGGAAGAATTCTTAGAGTTATAAATAAAACAATAATTAGAAATTAAAACCAAACCTAATTCCAAAATTAATTCAAAAATTGAATCAAAAACTGGTTTAGAACTAGCTTAGTTATGAGTAATATAGAACTTAAACAAATGAATAGAATTATCATTTTAAACTAAAAAAAGAAAAGAAAAGAAAACCTAAAGATTTAAAGCTTATATATATATATATAGATATATATATATATTGGTATTTCTAAATCAAACATTTAATATCTAGCTAGATATTAAATATATTTTGGAAAATATCATTGATAAGGCAAAACTGGATATTAAATGTTTGATTTAAAAATACCAATTTATATGTATATATATATACATATACATATGTATATTAAATATATTTTGGAAAATATATCAAATATTTTGGAAAATATCATTGATAAGGCAAAACTGGATATTAAATGTTTGATTTAGAAATACCAATATATATATATATATACATATATATATGTATAAGTGGTTACGCTAAAATGTAGATTATTTTTGGATCTGAATCTGATTTAGAAGCAAAATCATAATTAAGCCTAACAGAAGTATATTAGAAGGTTGGTCAAAATCTGAATTAAAGGTTATATTTGCCTAAGTAAATTGTAAGAAAAATGTTAGAAGACATTTATAAAAATTATAAGTAAAGAGTAACCAAATGTAAACT
Organism: Lumnitzera littorea; assembly: GCA_024138015.1. Taxonomy (NCBI): domain Eukaryota; kingdom Viridiplantae; phylum Streptophyta; class Magnoliopsida; order Myrtales; family Combretaceae; genus Lumnitzera; species Lumnitzera littorea. The sequence goes on along the minus strand of JAMXBB010000011.1, from coordinate 72,533,796 downwards.
AGACCATAGTTTAGAAGCTAAATTGAAACCTAACTCAAAACAAAAATTATTGTAAAGGACTTAAAACCTGAATAATTAAATGTACTAACACCCTAAACTAAAGATAATAATAAGAATTTTAGAATAAAGCCTATATAAAGTAGTTATATGAATATTAAAACGATCTTTGTATTATAGGGATTATTGGGTCGACTTGTTACGAGTCGCACCTTAAGTAAGTAAGCAAGAAGTCTAGGTAAGTTTAGGATCAATATGTAACTATATTTTAATATATTGTTTCAGAGTACTAGGAGGCTTAAAATTATACTTGTTTGTTCCTCTAGATAGTTTAAATGTATATATGTTCTTGAATGCTCTGTGTATTATTGGCTTGCTGCAGTGGTTTGCAATGGTTATATATTGTGTGATATGGAGTGATCACCTTAACTGGACTTAATAATATACAGCTTGTACAATTAACCAAATAAGCATTTCAACCCATTAAGGGAGACGTTTAGGGTTCTCTAACCAAATACCGATCCTTTTGAAAAAGATAGCACTAGATAACATAATTTATCCCTTTTTCATCCTTAATCAAACTAAGTTACAATAGAGGAGGTCGCGATAAGGGTGAAGTCAATGGTTCGAAGATAGTCGTGAGAGAAGCAATGTCTCCATTGCACAACCTTGGGTTTAGTCGTAAGCTGTTTAAATGTGCACTAAACTCCTCAATATAGATTAGAGTGGGTGTAATTTCTTTAATCTTACGACAGACTGGATAACGTTATGTGATGTTATTCATTTGTTGCATTGCATTAAAATAACTAGTTGATAACCCTGTTTATGCTTAATGTGTAGTTTTAAGTCTCCATCCCAACTTACTTAGTAATTGGTTGCTCACATCCATATAGATATTGTTGCAGGTGCTAGTTAGAAAGCGGCTTTATAACTACTCTAAAGCTAGCAACTACTAGATCCTAAGATGAGGAAATAAAACTAATGATCAGTTACATTTTTAAGGTTTTAGTTCTTCTTTTTTAATCTTCTATTATTAAATTATGTATTACTTAGGTGAGGTTAAATTATTAAATCATGTAACATTACTTGAAATATGGAATCTAGTATATATTTTTTACACTTCTACATACATATAACATATTTAATTTGTCAACTATTTACTTCAAAGCGGGTTAATCGTAAACATCTTATGTAAATCAAGTCTAAGATAGGGGCTATAAGGTCAGCTTTTATCCTAGAATAGTTTGTACAGTAAGACTTTGACGATTTTGCTACTTCGGGGCATAATAATACTGGCTTAATTTGTACAAGAATTCTTTACAAGAAAAACAAACATAAACATATATAATGCAAAAAGAAAAAAAGATAGTGACTTATCACTTCGGATTAGCCAACTCTAGTAATTCAAAAAAATCAAGCGCATCAATTTGCTCAAAGTGCTGATCGACCAAAGCTTATGAGTCTTGAGCTAAGGAGGGGGGAACAAGAGCCTCTTTATTTTGGCTAGCATGAGGATCACCTCGGTTTTAGTCTTCTCCCTAGGTGTCTTTGAAGGTGTCCCCCTATAGAGTTGTCAAGGCTGGGGAAGATATAGGAGCATCCTAGATGACCTTAGTAGCACAAGTGGCCATCCCCTTCTTTACCTTGGCTTCCCCTTCTTTCTTGTGAGTTGGACCATTAAGGAAGTCTAAGAAGCTCAAGTCCGAGCCAAGATGCCATTGAAGCACCATCTTTTAGATCTCTAGACCTGTTTTAAAGGAGATGTCCTTGCACTCGTTAATCCACAGTGAGGTCGTCAAAAATCTCTCTATGGCCTTATCCTCAGCAGTAGGGTGCATGACATCTCCCTTCTTGAGGCCAGTAATTAGCGCCTTCATCTCACTTACCTCACCCTAAAGATCCTTGATTTTCTTCTCTAACTCTCCCTTTTAGCTAGCTAGCTCTAGAGAGAATTTATTGGTAGATGAGCACTCTTTGTCCTTCATTGCCATCTCAACCTTCAACCTGGAGACTAACGCACTCAGCTCCTTATTGCATTGGTTAAGCTCTATCGTGGCCTTTTGCTTAACCTTCAATTTTTTTGAGAGATCAACTTGAGACTTCTACTCTTCCTCCAAATATTGCTTTAAACTAACAATCTCCCCGATAGCCTCGCTTTCAGCCTCCTTGCACTCTTGCCTCTCCTTCCCAAGCTTAGCCACCCAATCTACTCTCCGCACAAAAGAATAATGAAGGCATTGGTTAGCTTTATGGAATTTTTTATAGTTATGCCTGAAAGAGGACTTCGCCTCTCTGTGATCTCAATGTACATTAGTGATACGAGGCAAGCGCACCTATCAATTTTAATATAGCGGATGTGAGTCCGAGTCGATCCCTCAGAGATTTTGAGTACTAATATTAACTTTAGCTTTATTATCTAACTGGAAAATTGTGATAAATTAAATGAATTAAAAATACTGAAATTAACAACTAAACTACTTATAAGACTTAATTACACAAATTAGAAAGCAATAAAACTACGAACGACTTCAAGAAATTAATAACGTATTTAGGAATTACTTCCCCTAGTATTTAACATGTAACCTTTTAAAATATATTCAATTTAGTTTCTATAATTCTTGACCGGAGGGATTCACAATTAAAGCTAATATCTTTCTCAAGCATATTAACCCTAATCCTAAATTATTTACCGGAATCTCTTCACTTAATAATATAACTTAGAATTGCATTAATGTATAATGAATTCCCATGCAAACAATCAACTTTCCGGAAGAAACATGTATCTTATCTCTAAGTATACATGTAATTCTCTCCAATTATGCTAAGATCTAATTACACATGCAATTTCTCAATCAACATGCATAATATCATATATTGACACTCTAAAATTATCAATCAATAATTAAACGACATAATTGAATCAAGAAAAAATAGAAACTTTATTGAAATTATAATTCAATCCAAGGGTTACACGAAACCCTAGGTTCCATAATCCTAAATACTTGAATTCTAAGCTATCATAACGAATCTAAAAACGAGTTTCATCAAAAACGTAAAATAAAGCATGAAAACCCCTCTTGATTTGATGAACAATCTCTCTAATCTTGAAATCGATGTTGTTCTTGCTTCTTGATTGATGTTCTCCTCAAGTCTCCTCTCTTCTCTTGTGTCTTCGTTTCTGTAATGTCTCTCCCTCTTTTGAACCCTAAGATCTCCTTTTATATATGTATTATACGGATTTTATTTTCGTCATCAGACACGGCCTGGGACATGGCCGTGTCCCTAAGTCGTGTAAATTTCTGCACTAAAGCAAAATTTCTACACAACTTCAAAACTTCGTAACTTCTTCGTTTGAACTCGCAATTGAGTGAAACTTGATTCGTTTTCTTCGTTTTCGAGCCTAGAACGCGTTTAAACCCTGAAATCAACATTTTACTCAATTAAGTATCAATTTCTTTAAAGAAAACAAAAAATGTAAGGGAAATGCTATAAAATCACCATATGAAATATGTTTAGAATCAGAGTTATCAAATTTCCCCACACTTGAGCATTTGCTTGTCCTCAAGCAAATAAATCAAAACAAAACTTTCAGGACAAGAAGCACTAAACAAAATTTATCACTGTTTAAGAAATCGGTGAACGAATACACTTGACCCAAAGAAAGATAAGAAAATCATTCTCAACTAACTTGCAATAATAAAGTCAACCAATTTCATCTGACCATATTCGAATGCTCTAACAATACTTAATACTAGAGTTCACTAGTTAATTTATGAGAATCAAAGTTTAACCGAGCCATTTAACCAAGGATTCTTTAACTAACAATTAGATTTAACATCTCGCCAACCGAAAAAGAGTCATAAAAATTTTATCCATTTGACTAAAATGTATACAATTCTCTCTTCCATCTCACCAAGCATCATAATCTAAAACAAACACATTTTACATCCACTCTTCCTCTGATCATCCCCCTAGTTCATGCTTTTGTTGAGAGGTCTTTTGAATTTACTTTATTTAAGCACAATTATGTTGGTAGAGGGAAAGAATCTCGCTCTTCTGACGGACCAAGACCGATCCATACCAACTTATTCCTTATATTGATAGCGGGAAAGAACCTTGCTCTTCTGACGGACCAAGGCAAATCTATATCAATTTTTTCATTAAGATTGGCATTAGGGCTCAATCTCGCTCTTCTGACGGACCAAGACGAATCCTTACCAATTTTTTCTATTCATACACTTATTATTACTTTTGACCTCCAATCATTGTGATTTTTCAGGGGTTTCTCAAAAGAAGAATTTCATTTGTTTGTTTGCTAAAAATTATAGGACTCTTAAAAATTTCTAAGAAAAAGGTATACATAAAAGTAAATTTTAAAAATGACCATGACTAACTCTCAACTAGTGATGTTGCTCCAATCTCAAGTCTTAAAATCTTAAGCTAAATAATTCGTAACTTTACCTTCCAAAAATTTGACTAATCAATTCTAGTAAAGTATCATAAGATCAATAATAATCAAGATGACATAATTGATTTGGCTCAATATCAATTAATCACCTATTGTAAGTTAACTTAAAAATTATAGGGTCAAATATGAATAATTGGTTTCCTAAATAGTAACAAATTCATATATATCCCTTCCCCACACTTAATAATGGACATTGTCCCCAATGTACCACAGAAAATCATAGCAGCAAGAAAAAACAGCACAGGAAAAAGGAAACATATGTAATGAAAAGAAACTAATACTTCCTTAGTAGTCGAAAAGAAGTGCAAAATGAAAAAGCAGCATCATTATATATAACGGAGTTCACAAGTCTTGATCAATAAAAGAAAACACAAAAAATGTGGAACTAAGAAGAGTGATCAGAATCCGTCTCCTCAGCCTCCTCATCAGATGATGCCTCAGCCATAGTAGCATCATCATCGTCATCATCCGCATCATCCTCATCACTTTCTCCAACCTCCTCGTCTTCACCCTCCTCATCAGCCTCTTCCTCACTACTCTCATCCTCCTCATCCTTTTCCGTACTCTCCTCTTGATTAGTAGCCGACGCTTTCATTTTAAGAAATTCTTCCATTCTGTCCTGTCGGAGATGAATTTTATCCATACTCTCTCGTATATAACGAACCTCAGACAGCAACAAATCAAATTTATCGTCTACACTGGTTGAAGACGTTTGACCTCGAGATGTGCCGTTGCGAGAGCGTCGACCTTGACTTCTTGATGGTAGGAGGTGCATGAGGCGGAAGGAATTGAGGCGCATAGGAGTGACTTGGCTAATGAAAGTAAGCAAGGGCCAAGCGACAACCTTAGTTCTCATAGCCTGCACCAGTAATGTAATATAAGGGCCACAGCAAATATGCCCTTTCTTCCGAGTGGTGGTGGCTTAGTGGTTGAAGAGTTCGGCAATTTCAATGGCTAGATTGATGGGATGCTTATGGATGACACTGTAGAGATAGAGGCAGTCCTTGTTAGATACTATCTCGGTGCTAAGGCCTCTACCAGTCAACGTATGGGAGAAGAGCCAGTGAAGAACCCGGTATTCAGGCCTGACTAATTGAGAGGCCTTACTCCTGGCGGGATCATAGGCATCGCCAACCGTAATCTCATTCCAAAATGACCCTGCCGTGACGCTACGAGGAAAAGACATGAGAGACTTTGGAATTCTTCCATCCGTGTATATCTTTCTGCATATAAACCAAGATATCTGCCTAGTTGAGCAATGGACATGTGGAATGGATGGCCACTCAAGGTGAAGTGTAATTGGCAGTTTGGGCCCATGCGAGTAGCACCGTCTTTATCCAGCTTATAAGTGCACAAAAATTCCAGGGTCAGCTCTTTATAAACTGGAGCTTCAAAGGATAATAGGCGCTCCCAAACGGTATCATCCAAGAGCTCCTTCATTTCGGTGGTGAGCTCTAGTTGAGTGAGAACATCCCAATCCAACCGAAGGGTCTCGCTAAAAGGCTTAGACTGAAGCAATTAGTAGCGTTATATTTGGTAGTCCTCCTTAAATTGGAGCATTGGGTGCTCCATAGGAGGAAGAGTCGCTAGTGGTTCAACAATTGCGCCGGATTGTGACGAAGAGGATGCCGCAAATTTGGATTTCCGGCGGACAGAAAGCTTAAATCGATTAGCCATTGGAATACCTGAAAAGAGGCAACAAGCTAAATCAAACACGGACATCCATATCGCACATAGTTTGAAGCAAACAGAAAAACAGGAATAACAATGGGTAAGATTGTGAAAGGAATGCTCATTGGGGCATTTCATCAAACATATGGAGTACAGTAAGAAAATGAGGTGGTGGAAAAGAAATGAGTGGCAAACACTTCCAGCGAATTCCACTACATACTAATTAACGAGGAAAAACAAGCGTCTATACATATAAAAGACGCGAAATGACCCAGAATAATGATCGCCCATTGCTAACCCTAACTAGCTTGTATGGAGAATGACAAGCAAATTAACCAATAAAATTTTGAATTGACAGAGCATAATGAAATCTAACTAGATGAGGCAGCATTATAACATATAAGATCAAGAAACTCAAAGCAATGATGCATAGCATGGGTGAATAATCAAAAGAAATCAGCAGGGCAAAAACAATATGCATAAAAGGCAGAACACATAACCCAATTGCTGCAGCATAAGGAAGAGAAAGGAAAATTAAGGAGAAAAACTTACTTGGATCAAAGTGCGGAGTGTAGGAATTGTGGAGAGAAGAGGGAGAATGAGAGCAAATGTAAGAGAGATATGTGTGATTGTGAGAGTGTGAGAGGGTGCGTAATTTAAATAAACCGGTCGTGTGTGAAAACCGTATTATATTGGGTCGACACGGGCTGGGACACGACCGTGTCCCACGCCCGTGTAACATTCTGTGCCCACGGCGTAAGATCAAAGTCTGGGTGGACACGGGCTGGGACACGACTGTATCCCACGCCCATGTAACTTTCTGTGGGTGGACAATTTTGGACATCTGGATGGACACAGGCTGGGACACGACCGTATCCCTCGCCCGTGTGATAAATTTTTTTTTTTTAATTAAATTTAAAGATAAAGGAACTTAGAAATAATAAAACTAAAGAGAAAAGGCAAAAATAAAGCTAAGAGAGGAAAGAATTATGACGAAAAATTGAAAGAAAATCTATGAAGCAAAGCAAAGTTAGATAAAACGGAAAATAAAATGAAGAAAACTTAAAGAACTAAAGCATAAGTAGAGTTAGACATGGGTTGCCTCCCAAGAAGCGCTTTAGTTAACGTCGATAGCTCGACGGAATACGTCTTCTCATGATTCTTCATCCAGGTGGAGATAGGACTCCTCCTGTATCTCGCTTTCGAACTCTCCATACGAGCGTAAATTTGCCCTTAGGCCATCGACTTTGCCAATTCCATTTCATTGGTGCATAACTTCCATAGTTTCTCTCCTTATCATGCCACTTATCAAATTCATGTAGCCTAAACTTCTTCATCTTGTCCGCTTTTAACTTAGATGCGGTTGTCATTGGAAGTTTTGAATTTTTTACCACAAAGGCATATTCCAGATGATTTCTTGACAGTTTTGGTTTCAAAGATGGTGGCTTATCTTTGAAGGATTTTAACCTAGGATCCTTTGACTTATGGAGTTAATCAACCCCCTTCTTGTCCACAATAGATTCATGAACTTTTATTTGAGATACCATTTCTACACAATTAGAGTTAGTCACCAAATTTTCATCTCCCTTTTGCAAGCAATAGCTTGAGGAATCCTTGGTAAGTGTTTCCTACACACATGTAGATATAACAACATTAGTGGCATTAACATTGTGACATATGTCCTCTGGGTCAAGAAATTTGTTTGTTGTCTCTGAAGTTTTAAAAACTATTTCATCATCCCTGACTCGTAATATCAACTTATACTCACTAACATCAAAAACAACCCTAGTAGTGGCTAGGAAGGGTCGACTTAAAATGATTGGCACCTCAATATCTTCATTTATATCAAGTATAACAAAATCTACGGGAAAGATGAATTTGTCTACTTGCACTAAAACATCCTCTATGATGCCTCTAGGGTATGTGATAGACCTATCAGCTAATTGAAGACTCATGCGCGTTGGTTTAGGTTCTCTTAACCTTAGCTTTTTGAACAATTTATACGGCATCAAATTTATACTAGCTCCTAAGTCTGCCAAAGCATTATCTACTAACAAATTACCAAGCATACAAGGAATAGTGAAACTTCCTGGATCATTTAGTTTTTGTGATAGCTTTTTCTGGAGAAGTGCCGAGCATTCCTCGTTCAATGTGACAGTTGTAAGCTCCTCCAACTTTCTCTTGTTCAAAAGAAGACCCTTTAGAAATTTCGCATACTTTGGCATCTGCAAGATAACATCAATAAGAGGTAAGCTAATGTGCAATTGTTTGAAAATATCAAGTAATTTACCAAATTCCTTATTCGGATCAGTGTAGCTTTGCTTAAGGCGCTGTAGGTAAGGGATGAGAGGCTTGTACTCTTTCACTTTCGGTGGTTCCATACTTTCTTTTGATTTTAGTGGCTTTGCATCTTCCTTACGGTTGACTTCCACTTCTTTCTCAACTACTTCCCCACCATCCTTCTTCTCCACTTGCAATTTTCTATCACTTCTCAAGGTTACAGCATTAACATGTTCCCTAGGATTGACTTCGATATTCCCTAGGAGTGTTCCCTGTGATCTTTTAGAGATTAACTTCGCAAGTTGACCAATTTGGTTCTCAAGGTTACGATTGGACGCCTCTTGATTTCTCAATGATTCAATGTTGGATAAGCAAGCCTCATTGCCTTGAATGTATTTTGTGAGAAGTTCTTCCACACTGGGCTTCTTTTCTTGAGGGAGAGGAGGTGGGAATGGTCGTTGAAACCTAGGTGAGCCAAAGTTGGTCTTCTGCTGGCCTTGGTTTTGGTTTTTCCATGAGAAATTTGGGTGATTCCTCCATCCTGGATTGTAAGTGTTGCTGTAGGAGTTATTTTATTGCTTAGGTGGATTTCCTAGATAATCCACCTGTTCCAGTTGTTCTTGTGCTCCATACCCCTGCATACCAAAATCACTTACATCCGATTGCACTTGTTGAGGGCCAATTGAGAGTGCATCAATCTTTTTACTCAACAAGTCCACCTTGGCTGCCAGAGCAGTGGTCAAGTCCACATCATAAATTCCCATGGCCTTTTGCTTGGCTCTAGTGCTTTCCCACTGATAGTTGTTCATCACTATTCCTTCAATCAAATTTTGGGCTTCTTCATCTTCGCCTTCTTTAGATTTGCATGCTTACCTCACCTGCTTCAAGGGCCTGCCTCTTATAGTCTGCCAGCTTTACCCTAACACTAGGCTCGAGCCTCTTCCCTTTGCTCTCGGAAGGAGAAGAGAGCACCGTTATCTTCTACTCCACGGTAGTAGGTTCCTATCCCTCCACAGTGGCAAGGGTTTCAAATGCTCGAGCAAGTTCAAATACTGGAGCCACCGTAACCTCAGGTTTAAAGACCATTAGCTTCAAAGAAGGGTTATTAACTAGGATCCATTATGGAAAAACCAATGGCTCTATCTTATTGGTTTCTCTAATGCTTGAATTTAGCCTCACAACCTTGCTCTTGGGGTCGGTAGCTTTCTTTTTAGGCATCACTCTGAAATCTCGCCACCTTAAGAGCTCCAATCCACCAAGTCGAAGCAACTCCCTCGACCTTATAGGCTTCTTACCTACAAAAGGAAACAAATAATGTCAACAAAACATAAATAAATACAAGTACTTACAAACTCTTCCATGACTAGAATGGGCAAGGAGGACTCCCTATTCCTCGAATGATGATGGACAAAGGATAGCTTCCTACAAACCTACGTTGGCATGACATAGGAGTCAATTTACATCAAAGTCAGACCTATACCTCTTAGCCATTTCTTCATGATGGATTTCTCCATGCTTAGGAAAAGCTCGGAGATCGACCTAGAGAAGTATCTCCGTGCGATCTCCTCAGCATTAATCAATTGATTGTGCCTTAGAGTAATGAAGGCATCAATCTCTTGCATGACCTTACAGTCATTCAAGCCAAGCTTCTTTAGAGCACCATTTCAAACCAACTTAGTCTACTGAGTCCAAAAGTTCGCTCGCTTAGGCAGCTCCACCATAAGGAACTTGTCTTGCTAATTCTGCACAAACGAGTCTAAGCTTCTGACAACTTCTTCCCTTAGTAGTTTTAGAGGTATGACCATCCATTCAAGGTCTTCCATAAAAAGAAATAATTCAAGCATGGCTAACACCCCCAAATACTTTCAAAGGGCCTCAAACACCTTTAATATCCTCTACCCATTAAGAGGAATCTAGGCAAGGCAGCATTAGTAGTAATCAAAAAGCTCCTTTTCAAACTCGGTGAAAGGGAGACGCATCCCTAACTCTAAACACTTCTTGAAGATTGCAAAGCACTTCCCTGATAGCAAGAGCACCCTCTCCTCTAGCCTTGACAACCGCAATGCTATGCCAAGCTAAGCACCCCCCATAAAATTACTTAAAACATAGCCTACAACAGATAGTTTGCTCTTGCTTATTCAATCGCTTAGCCCCTTATCATTACTAAGCCTATTAAATAAATTGACGGCCTTTAGTACCTTATCATAGGGGCACACATCGCAAAGGATAGCCTAGATGAGCTCTGCCCTATCTAACCTCTCTACCACTCTCCTTAACTCCTCATCTAGCAATGCCAGCATAGATAAAACTTCTTCATTCACCATTGTAAGGGGAGTATCACTCTTGGTTAACTTAAAATGCAAAGATGTTAGGTTATATGAACGAGAATGTGAATCACCAAAGTTTGATGCCCTTTGTAGTTGAAGTTAAAGAGCAAAGAAGAAAAAATGAGTAAAGTGGGCAAGTTGGAAAAGAAAGGGAGAATTTTGCAATTGTAGTAAGAGAATAAAAGTTTCAACTTGTGAAAAGTGTTTAAGTGATTGAATCTAAGGGTATTTATAGGCTTCAGGCACGGGAAACTGCATCAGTGATTATTAGGATCCGTATAGGTACAATTCTCTTAATGTACCGAGATGTAGACACATGGCAATGGCTTCGATCGGACAACTAAGATAAAACGACAATATAGCTGCAACTGTATGGGCAACTATAAAGACACAACACAACATGATAGCTGTTATGTTGCATTTACTATGCCTTAGGAACATGCGCTAAGGCTGGAATTTGAAAAGGGATACTTTCTTAAGAAGTTTGACCGAGGCCCCTTAAGCTCCTCTACCTACCACAACACATCTTCAGCATAACAACTCGAAACCATTATGCTTAATACGAACAAGTTGGTTCAATCCAACCCTACTAAGATAACCTTAACTCTAATAGAGGTAACTGTATCACAGGCTAATTTTCTAAGGCCCCTAAGATACGCCCAACATGATTTGAAGTATGGGAGATAAGACAAAGGAGATATATATAAGAGATTCCCATGGCCTATCAGAAGAGAAAGGCCCAAACCCAAAATTAAGGAAGATTCTAGAAGTTGGAAGGCATTAAGAAGATTCTAGAGATATCTAGATTCAATGTATAATAATAAGTAGGTAAGGTAAGTAAATAAGATTCAATTGTAACCGTTACATTGAATAAATCTCGACCATCCTTTGTATGGGGCCATTTGTATATATAAGGGGTCTCCTCTCATTTGCAAGCATCTAGACATTGAGTGGACTTTAGTTAATAATCAAAGTCTCTCTCTCTACCTTCTCTCTTTAAGCTTTGTGTATGTAGTTTTCAGGCTGAACTTAGCCTTCCATAAGGCGATTAGGAGCGCTAAGTGCCACATAGGAGCCTTAAGAGAAATTTCACCCGTAACAACTGCATGGCTCCACTTCCTCTGCCCAGTACTCTCTATTGCCTAAAGAGGTCAATCTTCTTACTCCCTACCTCATCACACAACCTTCTATGTTGTCAACTAGGCCCAAGACGCGGTCAGCTCGAACCATCCTATGGGGTGTCTCTCCCATATCAAACCCTTGTCACACCACATTGGCTTCTTCTCTACAAACATCAGTAAGTCTCCCCGATACCCTAAATCACCAAGTTAACATGAGTGCTTCAAATACGATTCAACCATATGCCTAAGGAACCCATCTACTCGTTCTCTCTCCATACCCCCTTATCGAAAATGAGATTACATGCATTAGCGGGGGAATCCCTTAGGCTCACGCCAATTTAACTGGGCCTGTAGCCTAGCCTAATTTGCCAACACCCATCCTTACTATATTCATAGCCGACCTTAGCCTAAGCTCTCTATATGGCCTGCTAAGCTACAAAAACCCATAATGGCTAGTAAATAGGAGGATAGGGCCTGGAGACTCATTCAATTACCATGACCCCACAAATCCGAAGCACGTCGAACTCCACATTCCCATTACTTAGGTCGTACAAATGTGCTAAGTTGCTACTTGTCCTCCCTTAATTTTCAATGGCCCTCCTTTATAAATACCAATAAGCGTCCATACAATAACTTACTTATACTCTTTGCACACTCTTATCATACTCGAGCTTATTACATTCTTATTCTCCTTTGGACCTACAAATACTGACTCAAGTATCGAAGTGGCTACACCAAATAATACCCTAGCGTCTCTTACTATGCTTTGTTTTGCAAGTTCACTTGGTTAGCGCAAAGCCTAAATCTAGTTCACTCTACTAGTAGAATCCTACTAACAACACTTAGAATTTTGATGCTATAATGAAGTGGCATGTAGTACTTCGAACGTGATACTACTTTTTATGGAATTATGTGTGAAAGTGTGAAACCTTAATCACAAAGGTTTACATCATAGAATGTGCAAGCAATACCAATTTCCTTTATTAAATTGTATATCTACATGAGTGAATTCCCTTAGAAAAAGTGTACTCTTAATTCTCAACATTTACCTACTTTTATCATTAAGTTTTTAACCCTTTTTCCCATTCTATTTGAATTTTCAACATTTTTCAGATTTTACAAAGCCAAAGCTCCATTAAATCCATTAAATTTTGAATCTGTCTTAGGTATGTATTAGCTTTTGATTGGGTTTGAGGTAGTTGATTAAGGTGGATGAAATTTGTACAATTTTTTAGCCCATTTCTTCTTATATTAAATTATTTTTTGTATTTTTATTATATTATATAATCAAGTATATTTAATATTATTTTTATTATACTATGTAATTACCTATATTTAGTATAATAATTTTCTAATTAATTATTATTGACCAATATGAAACTAACATGTATCATAGATAGACAAAAAATGTGATACCCTACGTTAAATAAAGCTCCACGTAGATTGTAGGAGAAAATCAATATTGATTTATAAAGCCATGTCGATGAATATCTCATCAACACAAATTATAAAATTTTGGCTAAATAGTTAAAAAAAAAAACCCATTAATGTTTATAGGCTCAATTATTCTCTATTTTTAGCCTAGGCATTATAAATGACATCAGAGCCAATATCTTACCAGTAAGTGAATAGTTTGAGGACAGTTTTGACCCAGTTTAGAGAAAAGGTCTGAAGAGGGTGTAGTGCATCACTAGATTATAACTTTTGGTATGTTTTCAAAATGACTTATAAGTTAAAGATGACAGAAATGAATTGACTTATACATCAAAAAGTGGAAAAGAATGAGGAATTGTAAGATCTCTCAACAAGAACGTCGCATGTTTTAGGGAAAAGCTTGGGAAGGCAAGGAATTGTGATATCCCGTATTCAATAGAGTCTCACATGGATTATTGGAGCAAATTAGTATTAGTTTATAAGGCCATGCTAGTGAATATTTTATCAATACTAATTAAAAAAATTTTGGTCAAATGGTTTAAAAAGGCATGTTAGTATTTATTATCTTAATTATTTACTAATTTTAACCTAAAGTATTACACAAAATATAATATATTTGATGAAAATTCTATTCTTTTGAAGTAAATAATTCTATTTCGACTTTATCAATATTAATTGAAAACTTTTTTGTCAAATAGTTAAAAAATATACATTAGTATTTGTTGTCTTAGTTATTTACTAATTTTAACCTAAAGATGATGTTTAGTTGTAAAGACTGGATTAGACAAGTATAAAAAGGACTAGACAAATATAAAAAGGACTAGACAGTATAAAATCATTATACCTTGTTTGGTTTGCATAATACTGGATAAAAAATTTATATTAAAAAATTAATTATTTATATTATAAAATAAATATTTTTTTGTAATATTTAATAAAAATAATATTTATTAACTTAATATTATAATATGGAGGAATATTTTTTGGAATGCAAAATATTTTTTGTTTTTATTTAGTAAATTTCATTTTTGTACCTAGTGCAAATGGAATAAAATTTAAACATTTTATCTGATTTATTAACTTAATTTTTATCTAATCATTAAGTAAATTTATAAATTAAATATAGGACAAAATTCTTTGTACAATCCAGTCCATTACTACAGAAAAGAAAGAAGTAAACAATTTTATTTAGGATTTATTTCCGTATATCACATGTAACTTTAAAATAAAGAAGCAGGGGAAAAGGGGGGGCGTTATGTAACATTAAGATGGAATCACGCCTGCCAGTAGCTCGGCAACGACAATCAGAGGAATCTCCAACTGAATGGTTGCCTTTTGCTTTTGATAAGATGGACCTTACCATTATCCACATGTCACATCTAATTCCCCATGAAATATCCGATCTATCTTTGCATTTTTCATCCCTTGTAGGTTGCTTCTATTAACTTCGGAAATTAGTCAATAACCAAAAGCAGGAATCTTGATGTCTCATCTAGATAATTCCATAAAACCATATTTGATATAATTTGGCTTCTATATTTAATGGTAGATGGTAAACGAAAGACGTACAGATGAACATTACAAAATTACAATTTTATGGCACGTAAATTATAAAATTCCATCAGCGATCATGAGGGAGAAATAAAATTCTGTCGATTAGAGGGTCACGCATCTTCACCAATAATAATAATAATAATATGTGAAATTTAATTTCGTGAAAATTTATTTCCTTTCTTTTTTCAGCAGTGGAAATTTAGTCCCTGTTTGTGAAACAGAAATTCATTTTACTCTTATATGCTCAAGAATAATCCAGTGGACGAGGTACCGATTACCAACAGAAATATCAAAAAGACATGGGATTAGAAACCTGGTCCAAATCGGACGCATTTTTTGAGTAATAATAGTTAAAAAAAAAACCCTTTAATAATATAAATTTTATGAGAAAGGTAAATTTCTGTGGTTCTACTCCATAATATATTATCGTGACTGTTTAAATAATCATGAGGATTAATATAATAAGATATTCAATAATTAGAACTGGAGTTGAATCAATCTCGTTAAAAAAGTGAACAATATGATATAATTTTCCATGAAAACTAATACATTGGTGGAAGAAAATTTGACAAAGAAAATCAAACATAAAAATGGATAAACAAAGTTAAAAATAAAAAATCAAAATTAAACCTAAAAGACAAAAATCTTTTATTTAGATTTCTACACTTTGCTTCAACAGGTGTGCACTCTCTTCATTACTTAGTCTAAATCAACTAAACAAAAGACCACAAGACAATAGTTGCATGGATTTTTCTACAATTTCATCCTTATATTTTATAGGATTAATCTAATCATTTATTTCACTTTTGATTTGTATAATTTTAAATTATAACGTTAAATAAACTATAAATTCAATAATTTTGATTTTTAAAAAATAAAAATAAATGGTAAGATAGAAGATAAAATCGGTCCCATCAAAATAATGGATGAGATTATAGAATCTCTTTTTCAAATAAGGAGAGAAGAGTCACCACAAAAGGCAAAACAAAAAAGAAAAAGAAAAGAAAAGAAAGAAAGAAAGAAACGCCAAGCAGGAGTTTGAGGATGAATGTAGAGAAATTGAGGGTATAGTGGCATGTAATGGGCACCCAACGAGATTAGGTTAATATATATAGAGAGAGAGAGAGAGAAAGAGAGAGAGGATGTGTAAAATTAATTTCGAGACTACAACAATCACATTGATGTTTAATTTCTACTAAAAAAGGTCGATTATATAGATCTTCTTTTACCATTGTGCTATATTATAAATCATATCTTCTTTAATATCTAAATACATTATCTCATATCAATTATTTCCTTCTTGGTGTTTCCCACCATTTTTTATTTCAAAAACCTAATAGTTTTAATTATTTTATTGAAAAAAATTGCCACCATTAATTTCTAGGTTTTAAAAGACATGATTCACTCTAGCAACAAACCATATTTTCCAAAAGTAAGGAAGATAGTTGTTTCCACTTTTACATAGCTTCATGAGACTTCGCCAAATGGCCTTCAGTAATCGGGAAGGCAAGCAACATCGAACACAGATTCCACTACGAATAAAGAAAGGCCCATTTACGACGTCTTTGTGGGGTTGGATCAGATTGAAAGGTCAATAATATGTTTCTTTCACATGGAGAATCCAGTCATTCTAAATTTTAACAATCACAACTGCTGAATTTTAACTATTTTATATGTTTAGTTTCCATAATTTTAGATAGAGTATTGAACAATTTTCTTAATTAACTATTTAACCTTCATATTTTTAGAAAAACTTTTAAGATTAATTAAGATTGGAAAGAGATAAGGATTATCCAAAAATCAAAAGAATTTTTTAGCCATTGTATTCAAAATTTTAAAAGGAGAAATTTTTGTATAGATTAGAAGGAACCCAGAATACAAGTATGAAATACAAAAACTTAACTAAGTCAATATTAAAAGTATCTGTAGGAAAATATTTACTTTTTACAAATATTGCATCTTATATGTATGTGTGTATATATATATATATATATAATTTTGTTAATGATTGCATTCAGCATATATATTCTAAACTTTATAAAATGGAAATGTTCTTTTAAAAAATTATTAAGAGTATTCAGTACATCTCATAAAAAGTTAAAAGAATAAACTTTTTACCTTTTCATTATAATATATGTACTAATTAAAATCTAACTATCAATTTATAGAGCAAAATTAATACATAAAACTTATATAAATTGTGTTTTCAATAAAAATATATTAGAAAAATATTTGAATGTGAAATTGCAAGTAAATAAAAAATGGCAAATAAATATAAATATAAGTTTCTTCAATTTGTTACTGAATATCATTTTCATAATATTAATTATAAAAAAATGATACTAAATTAAGTTATAGTTGGTATTTTTTTGTTGATGATTTATGTAATAAGATCAAGACAATTATAATGTGGGCAAAGTAATGATAATCTAGAGAGTACTATTAATAAAAAATTACAATTGACGAGAATTTGTTTAGTTAGATATAATTTTGTAATAATGAACTTCATGCTATGAATTATTACGAAAAAAATAGGTTTGAAGAATATAAAAAAAAAAATGTTACTTAGTAATAAATACATTTTGAAAATATAAACTGCTACTCAGTTAGATTTGAACCTAAAACATGAGGTTAATATATAAAGCATATACTCAACTATTTAATTACACTTAATATTATAACATGAATTGCTTCGTTATTGGAGATAGAGTTGCAGGCGATGGTAAAGAGAGAAGATGGAGGCAATAGTGAAAGAGGATCAATGCTCAAACCTCCATAATGAATAGTGTGCGACTCCATTAACGGGAGATCTGGTTAGATTTGATGAGGGTGAAGGTAAAAAAGACGGGAGAAAATGGTGGAGAAAGGAAGTGGATGAGGTATGACTGCGTAAGGGTTTTACAAATTAGGATTTGTAATTTGTTGTTGGGTTTTTTGGGGCTCCGTTCTTTCTTAGATGAGCACGATTGGTGTCTATACAATTTGATAAAGGTGTAATATAGCTGTCGACCTTGGGTTGTGACTTGGAGTGCGAACCCAAGTTGATATACACGTGAATTTTTAATATGGCTCCATCGCGTGTCGACGTGATTTAAGGTCAGAAAGTTGCTTTAATTTCTCCAACGAAGATTTCGAGTAATTAGGAGTTAGAAAGCCTAAAGTCAATTGATTGGAAGCTTAATAATTACATTGTTAGACGCTCAAATATATATAATCACAGTGGATCAAGAAAAGCACTTTATCGATAATAACAAAGCTTAATTGATAACACTAACAACTAACAACTCAGTATTGGCATGTCCTGAAATTCTCCACTGTCTTTAAAATAAAGTGAAAATGCAAGAAAAGAAAATCAAAAGAAATAGATTTTACCTTGTTTGGATATAAATAATGGAAATAGAATTAAATAAGTGGAAATATTTCTTTTTGCTGTTTTTGGTCAATATAAAGGAAATAGAAAGATGGAAATAATATGATTATGTTATTAAGTTACTATTTCTCATAACTAATTTTTTCATTCTTAAAGGGCATTTTTGTTCTTCCCCAGCATTTCCACTCTTTTTCCTTAGCTTTTCTCCAAATTTGAAGAAGAAGAAAAAAATTAAAAAAAAAAAATGGTACTTGGTTGGAACATTACATTTCCACCCATTTCTACTCTATTCATCCCATTTCCAGACGGAAAAAAAAAATACACTTTCCTTCTATTTCCACACTTTTCCTTGATTCCTACAACTTTTTTACCCACCCAAACACAATGGCCTCCTAAACTCAAAAAAAAAAAAAAAAAAAAAAAAATTGATTATTAAAATTTATCAACAAAGAGAATGTTTGTAATGTCTATATCTATACTATAGCTTATTCAATTTGATACCCATTAAAATAATGATTAATCTATAAAATCACCTATTAGTTCTCCATGAATAACTTTTTTACCTCTTAGTAATTACCTTTTGTAAAATATAAGGAAAGAGAAAAGTACAAGTTTTGCAATCACCATATAATTCTTCTACTCCTGTACCTTTTTCTCCAGCCTCTCCTCTATTTGATAATGGTTTCATTTCTTCTAAAACACATAAACATAAATTAGTATCCAATTCTCCCTTAGATAAGTCCATCAAAAGAAGTGGTATAATTATAAAGAGTAAAAGTTGAAGAGATGAATTTAAAGTGGGAAATGAAGTAGTTTATTCGCAATTATGAGAAGAAATTGCACAAGGGTACATTAGATTATCTCCAAGAGTCAATAGAAGAAGAGGGGATTAGGAAGAAAGTGAGGGAAAATCTTACCTGAAACCAGTACACAAATTGAGGATAAATGAGAAATCTTAATTTCTGTTTGATCTAGATTTTAGGGCTTCACTAAGTACGTGAATTTGGAGAATGCCTATAACTTCTATAATTTATAAATTTAGCCCATTGTTCAACATACGGATCTCTTTAATTTTTTTGTCTTCTTTTCAATCTCTATATATTTGCATTATCATGTCCAACATAACTATAAAGTATGTAATCTTCTTCTTCTTTTTTTCCCTTTTTAATTAGTGTTATATATTTTAATTTATAGGGTTTATGATCATATCTTTTAATTCTGGTTTTAATCAAGGCAATGCTTCTAATAACAGAGTTCTACGTGTAATCTTGAAAGAAGGTAAGTTGAAATTGTGCTCCCAAATTACCTAAATTTGACTCCGAAGAATTTTATATGTACGATTTATATATCTTCAAGATATTTGTTACATTATAGCTTTTTCTCATATATTTTATTCATTCTCTTGTAATACCAAATTTTGAAATTCTTTTGATTGGTAAATTAGTTTTTATTTTCAATAGATTGTCAAAGAAAACGGACCCTATCTTATTTTGTTTAGAATTTATCAAAGACATATTCTCATTGTGCTTGATTTACAAAACATTGCAATTCTTTTATCTAGCTGACTTTTTCCACTGAAAATTTCCAAAACACGTGTGATTTATACAGTAATCCTGAAGAATATGTGATAACCACTAGTTTTTTTCAGTTACAATGTACTGAGAAATTTTCTAGACCATATTAGATTTACGCAATATTCCTAAGAAAATATGTGATAATCAATAGTTTTTTCATTAACAATGCACTCATTCCTTTGATTAGTTGAATCTTTCATCACATAAAAAGCAATAAAATAGAATAAATTTACTTTGAACAAATGTTATTTTGTCAATTCTTTACGAGTGGACAATTAAGCAAAACAACTTAACAAGTACATTGTGATTTATGTATATTTTAACAACCAGAGTCTTTTAATCACATTCATATAAGCGATATGTACTAACTTATGTTGTTTATAGTGGATGAAAAATGGAGTCACCAAAGATGATTGGAAACTTCAACCCACAACGTAAGAAATTGATGTAACTCTTCCACTAGAGCTAAGATTATTGAACTCGAGTTTACATGGATTCTTGTATTTGTAATATTTCAAAAGCTTTCTTTCTACGATCTTATGTCATGTTTATGATTCCAACTTAAAAGATATAAGGATATATATGTATATATCTTCTATAATATTAAAGAGAAAGAGATGGTTTTTGATATCTAGCTTGCTCTTATTAATTTTTATTTTCACCAAACAATTTTGATATACCTAATAGTTCTTAACGAACGGTTATTGATGAAAAACCTACCTATTATATTAAGCAAATATTTGCCATTTAATTTGTACCTCTATGTAGCTTCTATCGAAATACTATCTAAACAATATTTAGTAGCAAAAAATAATATAAAATAAGGTTAATTAGACTTTTTAGTACATTTTTCTCCCTTCTATTATTACCCCTCCACTCCCTTTAACCACTGTCTATTGTTGTATATTAATGTATACTTATAGTTATACATTATATAGTCAAATTGTAGTAAATGTACATTGATGTAAAATAATAATGACTATTATTAATATACATTGATATCCTTATATTATCAAACCATAGTGAGACCACATCCATGTGTAGTAATAATTATATCCTTTTAAGCTATATATCAAATTATAGTGATGGATTAATATGCAGTAACAGACCTATAATAAATATGCATTAATGTATAGTAATATTATCAAATCTATTTTTTACTTTTAAACTTTTGTAATGTCCACATACACCATAGTTTTCTTTTGAAAACATCAAGAAATATCTTTAAATTTTTCTCTTTCTCCCCCTCTCTCTCTCTCTCTATGAATTCATCAACTACTTGCTCCCATAATTTCTAAAAACTACTATATTAGTGACCACTGACCATACATCTTAACCAACCCAATTATAGATGCAACAACACATGTCATACTCTCCATCTTTTCAATGTAGAAATATATTTGATTTATTAGCTTTTTCACACCTTTATCTGTTCTTTTGATAATTGAGATAAAAAGAAAAGGACTAGAGACTTCTATCAAGTTAACAAAAGGGATTAGGATAATAAGGTTATTTTATTTGACGTTGATTGATTGTAATTACTTTTATATATAAATTTTAAGATCGCAGAGTAGAATACTGAATTCATTTTATAATTATTCTATGTTTCATGTATAATTATATCATTTAATTATTTTTTTTATTTCTTTGTATACAAAAGATCATGTAATTATTTATATGTAAGAGAGAGAGAGAGAGAGCTCGAAACTTAAGAATTTGTTTGCATTTATCAAAATTGAGTGTTTATTTTCTTTAATAACTTGTACATATATGAAATTTTAATTAAATTTAAGCATTTTTGCAACTTTAAGTTGTCTTATCAATTAAACTTCTTCAACTATATAGATGGATTAGAAAATTTGATTTATCACATAACATTAGACAATTTATTGAATTTTTCTACTAATACTAATTTTCTATTTAATTTCTTATCTATTTATATAGTGTGAGGTAATGATATAATATTTGTGGATATAATTACTAAGTAAATTAATTTTAATTGATAATTTAGTAATTAATACTAGAGAAATGTAAAGGATGCGAACAATAATAGAATTAAAGGAATTTCTAGACACATGTATTGTAATGTCTTTAAAATTATCTCGAATTCCTTTTAATTATACCTAGTCAACTCATGAAAAACCTTTAATGGGTCTCATACTTCTATCTTGCGTTTTAATTCCCATTGTGTGTTTTTCTAGTAAGATTTAAATGAGACATAATCCTTATACAATGGACGTCAAAAGGGAAATTTTATGAATTCATTAAATATAATGAAGGTCTTTTTAGAATTATTTCTTCCTTTTATATATATATCCGGTGTATTGATTAAGAATTATCTTCTTTTATGTATAATCGATTTCTTCCTTAGTTAATATATATGTATGTATGTGTGTGTGTATGTATATATATATCACTTCAATATAACTCATGGATCACTTTAATAAGATTATCTCTTTTACTTATTTCTCTACTCTTTAGTTCTTTCTTGTAGAAAATTTTATAATATGGTTAATATTTTTATGGTGTTTAAGTTCCCTATTAGGTTTGAAATTTATCTTTAAACCCTTTAAGATTTAAAAAATAAACCAAAATACTATTCTAAAACTTTATAAAGAATTAACCTATAACTATAGGGTAAGTATCGAGCTGGTCTAGTATAGTACCCTCACTTGCATCCTTAGGTTAAGGTTAAGTTGGACTAAGTCTTATCTATCTCAACCATAAGTCTTACACGTAGCCATCTATTACCACGACAAGTGAAAATTAGACCTAAATCGTAAACATATATACCTAAAACTACTCGTTTACATATAACTTAAAATTACATATATTACACATTACTTAACAATTGTTCAAAATTATAGGAAGATGAGAAGAAAAAATAAAAAAGATGAAAATCATAAATCGCTCGTAGTAATGGTCTAAGCTCATTGGGTAGGGAGTGGTGGTATGGTTGGAGTAGTTGGTAGGGTGGTGGACCTACAAAAAAGCCCCATATGATGCCTTAGAACTTAGAGGGTACTACAACCCGCTATGTATCATTACTTGTCAAGAACATGTTAAAGTTTTAAAATCAACTACAACCTCTAAATCACTTATAACAACTACTTAACAAGTTCAAAACAACAATTTCTAAATACATCGATTCAAATGACTCATAAATGAGTTACTTTAGCTCTAAACATACCAAATAACTAAATCTTAATCTTTTGTAATATACTGAGCTAGCTGCCTCTCATTCCCAACCCAAGGATAGCAAGTTTCATACTTATCACAAATTTAACAAATCAACCTGCAGCTGTAAAAATAAAAGCATTAGCCGAAGCTCAGTACGGGTGTACAAACACGTACAGATGCCAAGCCCAAACATTCACAAGCATATAATGCTATGATAACAAAATATAAGTAAACCATAGTTTAATTATCTTTAATTCAGGCCAGCATATAACACGAAGGTACTCATACCTTGCTACACATTGATCCTTGTCCATATATATCAATAAATATAAATATACGTTTTCCTTTAAGTCTTTTATACTAAGAGTCTAGACTCTAAAAATCTAATATTCTAGCTGTATCGTCCCATATGAAAGTCTACTAAGAAATCCTTACATATGATCAGTAGTTGTTTCTCTAAGGAATTATCACTACGGACCCTTAGAGCGACGAGTCAATCAAAACCAGCAAACCATTAATTCAAGCTGCATATAGTTTAATCCAATTAAATCTTTTCTATCCTAATAAGCACAATCATACAAATAAGCACCAAGTATCTAGGAAGCCAAAAATAAACCAATTACAAAGTCTAAATCAACCATGGAATCCAAATCTAACAATCTAGAAGAAAACTGGAAATCCGCAACTTTAAATCCCACACGAAAAAGTTCCAACCACCCAAAACTCGAAACTCAATATTTAGCATGAATCTATTTGAAAACAAGCATATATGTTAACCCTAAAATGCTTGAAACTAAGTTCTATCTAAAAAGTACTTATAGATCTGTAAACTTATCAAATAAATTCTTTTTATCCGATTGTTTATTTAAGAATCCTTTATTAACTTATTTTAATTGTACGTATTAAATTGTAAATAGTAAAAGTATATTTAATATTAACAAGACGTATGTATCGGACTTTACCAATAATCCTCCGTTGGCTCCTTTCATCGCTTGCGATTCAAAACCTACGGGCAAGATTTCTATCATATCGAGCTAGAGATAAAAGGTAGTTCCACTTCATTAATTTAAAATGTTAATTATTAAACTATTTCCTATACAATAGTTTTAGATATACACGTCATCTTGTTTGCGAAAGAAAACGCAATTAGAAACAGGGGAGGTAGTTCTACTTCAATGGAAATGAAATCAAATGAAACAATTACTTGGAAAGATAACTTATTAACCCACTCAAGAAATAAAATATAACTGTTAATATATACATAATCACCTCATAACCATCAAAACTTATGTTGATAGAATACATATATTATAACTTTATTGTACTATAAGGTAACAAATGTTGATCCAATTAGTAATATTGTCAACAGAGTTAATAAGTTCTAAAGCTATATGTTATAAACCGAAATAAACGATAAGCATGCCACCCTCGAACATGACCCCATAACATATATTAGTCAATAATAAGTAGAAATAATAGTTTCAAATCATGTATAGAGGATATGGGCAGAACTTATATTGAAACATGAAGCTTTCAACAAACATAGACAGAAACTTAAATTTACCATTATTGCCGTCGTCGGAGAAGAAGGCTTGAGGAGGTCATCGAAAAGACTTGAATCTCCGCCGGAAAGCTTAGTGAGACATTTCCGATGATGTACGGTGAAGGAGAACGATTCCATTTATGATTCAAGTATGAAGTGACTTATGAGAATGCTTCTTCGTCAGAGGACATTGAAACTCACCGTAGCGAATGGCCAGCAAACACTCGGTTCATAGCTCACAGCTTTAAGCTTGATTCAAAAGTTAAGGTCCAAGAACAAAGGACTCAAGAAGAAACCGTAGTCAATGTGTTTACCGCAGATGCGACTGTAGAGCCAGAAGTGCATATCCGGTGAGAGTTCAGTGACAAAGGAAAACAAGACGACATATTGCGTAGACTGGCCAAGAGAGGAAAGGAAAATAGGAATCGAGACACAGATGATGTAGGGATGAGCAGAGAGCTACTGAGATGAATGAGTATTCGAGATATTTAGTGAGCCGAAATGGAGGTGAAATAGAGGTGGAGATGGAGACAAAAAAGAGATTATGGTATTGAGGGATGAATGGCAGGCTGAAGGGTTTTACAAAGGTGATATGTGGGGTTTGTCAAATGAGGTATGTCCAATTAAGTGGGAAGACTAGGGTAAGGAAGGGCTTGTCCATGAAAATTGGGGAAATAGGTAAACGATGAAAAGAGGAACGTTGGAAAAATAGGAAAATAGAATAAAAGAGTTTAAATGAAGGGAAAAGAGATAGGGGTTTGGTGAGGGGAAAGAAAAAAAAAAAGAAAAGAAAAGAAAAAATTTCAAGAGAGAAAAATAGGAAGGGAATTACGGGGATAAGAAAAAAAGAAGAAGAAGGCTTTAGAGTAGATTAGCATATTTTAGAAACTTCTAAAATATGGAGTGGTGTTTTAAAAAAAATTAAAGAATTAAATAAGCATATATATATACAACATAAGATAATAAACTTTTATAAAAAAATATCATAATGAAAAGTATTAATAAAAAAATTTTTATATTCTATACGTAAAATAAAATTGAAAATACTTACTAAATACATAAAATAAAGATTTTAAAACAATCAAGTCGGAAACTTAATTTTTTTTTTTTTAATGTTACTAACTTAAGGAGTTTATGATTTAATTAAATTACTAGAGTAACTAAGGTATTTCACCTCATATAGTTAGGCTACTAAAGGTCCTTCTATATTTAAGTTAGCAAATGAAGGAGAGAAAGAAGAGTGTACATTTTAGAGAGCAAATAGAGAGATAAGAACTCATAGATTGTCCTCCTTTTTGCACCTTTGACTCCATGACTTATTTATAGGACAAGAAGCTAGAGATACATGGTAGCTCAGGATTAGCTCGTATACGGTTGGCATAGGATATGTATGCATGGTACGGGAGAGGACAAAGCTACCCCAGCAGTTGGCAAGCCTTCGGAATGGCAACTGTCACGTTTGAAGTGAATGCGATTAACACATCTAAGGTAGCAAAGTATACAAGTTGTACCACGGATGTCCAAAAACATTTAATGAGGAGAAAGAGAGAGAGAGGCATTAGAGGCTTTAAATCCTACCCTAAGCACCCGGCATGTGCTTAGGAGTCAAAGTTGACACTATTTAGTGAGCTTAGATCAAGGCAGCCTAAGGATCAAAGAGTTAGGCTCATAAGAGGCACTAGATGGAGTCCCCGAGGGTTCGAAGGAGATCAGGGTGAAAAAGTGCTTAAGGTAAGCCTAAGCAAATTGCGTTGACTCATAAGTAGACCTAACAGAACGATCCATTAGTTAGGGTTTGAGGAGGCATGCTTGGGGGGACTTAAGCTAGCTACTTGACTCAGCAACTTATATTCACCAATTAAACTAAATTGATACATAAGATATGTATCACACGACTGTAAAGTTAGATAAATAAGCAAAAGAACGAGCTTATTTCCATTGTGAGAAGGTGGGGGGTGGCAGTGTTGTAGGTGGGTGTAAAGACAAGTTTAAGAGTGCAAGTGACAATTGGTATAAGAGTGAGTGAGTGAGAAATTTTTATAAAGAGAGATAGAGAGATCGTGAGTTTTTAAGGGTTTTAGAGAGTGTATGTGTATGCAATAACAAAGAAAAAGAAAAAAAGTCTTTGAAGTTTATCACATCGAAATTGAGTGAGGAAGGCAAGCTACTAGATCTAACAAAGTACTTATTCATCCTACCCCTCTACGTTCTTGACGGCTTATCATTGTCTCAATAGTCTTACAATGGTTTATTTCAGTCCTCTTCTCCATTACATAGGAAAGATGAGCCAACAATTTAGATACAAGATACTATCATTATAGCCTTGACAATTAGATATCGAACTTGTAATTGAAAGATTTGCTAATCTTATTATCCTTGTTATCTTAATTTTAAAAAGGTTGTTGCAAATCATACACTGCATGATACATCTTACCAAAATTTACTTGAAAAATGGGTGATTCGCAACGGCATTTGTCAGGCTTCATTGACACGAGCTACATTTCTTAACAAAATTAAATCGTCAGTAACAACACAGGACTGCTAATATGGTTATTTCGTTTTTTTTTTTTTTTTTTCTTTTGAAAACAGCCATCTTTTGAATAATTTTTTAAGTCGAGGGCCCTTTCTCCCTTGATGTTCGCAATTTAGGATGAACAAAAATTTGTTTAAAAGATACGTATTCAGATTCCAAAACACATATAAAACGTAGATCAAGGAAGTTGCCAAATTTTTCTTTTTCTTTTCTTTTTTTTTTTTTTCCAGAATCACATTTCTCTTATTTTCTTCCCAGACATCCCAAAAAAAAAAAAAAAAAAAAAGATTCTAGAGCAGAATTTTGGAAAACATTTCTCAGAAAACTACTATCTAAGAAACATCTTAAACCATACAGCATTTGTATGGAAGTGTCGTGACCACCCAAATAAAATTAAGTACATGAGGCACTTTAGGACATCAAACCGCAGTTTCAATATCAATCATGAAGTAGAGCAATTCCAACTCAAATTCTCAAAACTCAAGCAACAAAGGTGACACATCGATGCCATAAGTACTGGCCTTTAGGGATGGATAAAACGCGGGTTGATTTGGCTCGTGCATGTTATCGAATTTTACAAATCACAGTTTGTTCTCAATCCCGTTTGCAATGTGACTACTTAAAATGGTTCGAAGGTTGAACCAGCTTCATATTTAAAATTTTCACGGATACACTGTCCCCTTTTAGAAAAGGATTGCGTTCCAAGAAATTATACCTTTTAAGATAATAAAAGCCTATAATCAATGGGAAGTAAAGTAAATTAGGTCTGAATGAAATAAAGTACGTAGAAGATAAAATGAAGACCCACGCCAATCAAAATTTATTTTTCTTCTTTTCATTGTAACAAAGTTTTGATTTGATGTGACGCAATTCGATCTTATGAGTCAACAATCGAAGGGGGCATAATGGACCACAATTTATGGATCGAATAGGTTCGCAAATCTGATACGGTTTCGACGAGCTCCTCCGCCCTACGTAAACGATAATCCCACTAGGATTTTTCACACAAGGAGGTTATCATTTATCATCCGATAGACATCCGGGCAGAGTAAACTCCTTCAGAGGACATGAAAAATGACGAGGCAGCGAGAAATGACGAGGTAACGATTTTGAAATCCAACTTTTTACATCCATAAAAGAACACTGACCAATAAAAAACATATTTACAAGAAAATGTAGGGAAGATGTAATTACAATTTTGACGTAGTTGTGTCCTCAGCTACTCGTGGCTGGCCCGAAATACATACAGATCGGTGGGTTAATCCTGAAGATTGAAAGGATTGCCGATGGAATGGTCCATATTCCATCACCACATATCAAACCTGAAGCAACAGCCCCAGCATAATCTTCCGCATCTTTCCTGTTGATTCTCTCCCAAATGAAAAGTATAACAGTGCCTACAAACATGTCGATCGCAAAGTAGGCTCCAATATAAAATGGAACAGCCATAGCCATTGGGATGGGGATAAACTGTGATATCTTCTTAGGAGTTACATCCCTGAGAAGGTTTATTAGTAGAGCTGCTATGAAGAACCCACAGCACATAGCAAGGCAATGCTTAGGGAGTTCAGAGAATCCCTCAACACCTAAAATAGCCATTTCCCTGAATATCACAGCATAAGGTGCTTTGTATGGTCCATCAGGAGCTCCAATCTCAAAAGCAGTCCAAAACAACCAAAAGGTAAGAGGGGCAATGATGCAACCCATGGCCGTTCCAACTAACTGGCTCACAAACATAGATTTTGCTGAAGATAAAGTGAGATAACCCGTCTTGAAATCTTGCATAAGATCAGCAGCCGTGGAGACGATAGACATCATCACTCCACATGCAGCTAAACCAGCCACAACACCACCATTGGATCCAACTAGAGATGCAAAGATAAAAAGCCCTATCTTTCCATAGGTCGAAGCCAAGCTCCAGTCGGTAAGCCCAGTGCCATAGGAGTTACAAAAGGCAAGGGCTGGAGCTATGACATAAGAACTTAGAACTAGATACCAACGAAGGGGAGGAAATATCATGGGGATTGTAGCAGTTGATATGGCAGCTAGGCCGACATACCCAGAAGCTGCAAACCAAGTAGGTATCCTATCTTTTAGGAATACATGATCTCGTTTCCTTTGTTCCAATACTATTTCTTCAGTCTCGCCATCTGTAAGCATTCACATGTTTACACCACAATATTTGTTAGCACATACCAACAAATTGATTATTAAGTTATCAAGTTAATATTTGTTACCACATACCAAATATTTTTAAGAAAAGAACAATACAAGGATTCTACTAGATGCATGGCTAGAGACAATACCTATCAAGTTATGTGACTCAAAAGATTATTAAGAAAAGTTGAAAAGAGATAAAATAAGGCCAAATGACCAATAAACCATTGCAACTTTCACAATCTGTAGTGTTACTCTATCAGGATATTTTTGTGAGTCAACCTTGATATTTTCCATTTCTTTTTTGGATAAGGATCTTTTCCGATTGGTAGTCACACTAGACTTTTTATTTTGTTCAAATGTAACCTTAGCAATTAGTACACCTTTTGTTTGAAATTTTCAATTTTTCCGAAAACAATGACCTGAAATTATAATAGCAGTCCTGAGAAACAATAAATTGACTAGAACTAAAATCGATGAGAAGGAAAAAAAGTTTTTCCCGGTGGATATGGTGGTTTATCTAGTGAACCCATATTTAACCTTTTCCTTGCATGACAATATGGAGGTTCGCAGGTAACCATCACCTGTAATCACCACCCTAGTTCATTGTAGGATTCGCAAAAGCTGGTTTTCCACCCACAAGCTTCTACATGATGGTTCACAGAGAAAATAATCTAATGAACCAAACCAGATATACTGTAGCACATTAATACCACCATATCAGAGCTCATTGCCAGGGGATGAGAGCTTTTCACAGACCAAACCCATGCCACTGACATAACCCATACTGGATAGGGAACCACTCTTCCACGCTTGACAGCCTATGTCTGTTCCAAGCTCTTTTTCTTTTCCCCTTTCCATATTTTTACTAACTCAAATTTTACTAAAAAGTTAACTTTTTTCAGGAGTATTACTGGAAATTTTAAAGCTAAAAAGAGTCAATGATACTATCAAAAGCTAGTTAACCTAAGCCAAATCAAAACACTGTAATAATTTAAATAAATAAATAAATAACCTAAAAAGTTAGGAGCTAATCACACAAAGATATTGGGCTGCATAACTCAACCATGAAACTAACAACAGCTTAATTGGAAATTTGAACAGAAACTTAATAAATTGATACATAATCATTATCAACAATTGTTTATGACGGTCTATAATTAAATGATATTCAGTTGCATGTAACATATGAATCACGGATCAAGATCAATCTAGCAGTAACATCTTATTTCATTACACTAAGATCAACTTTTTAGCCTAATATAGCAATAGACATCTGTAAGCAGTCTAAAAGCCCCATGCAAACTAAAGGATTTGGTCCAGAGAGAAAAGCAAAGGCCCTTTTTACAAGACATTTATAACTAGCTATGCAATAAATCCTTATTATTTCAATGTCATTTCGAATTAGAAGCAAGCTTAAACTATCAACAGCATGATGGGAGAGGAAAGGGGAAAAGAAAAGAAAAAGAGAAAGAAAAAACACCATAAGCAGTAACAGATGACCAACCCATCATTATATGAATAATTTCATCATGAACCAACAGTGACACCTTAAACTATCAATTGTATGGTGGAAAAAGAAAACTATAAGCGGTAACAGATTACCAACCCATCAATAGTTCCATCATTGAACAACAACAACAACATCATAAATCTTATTCCAAGTAGGTGTGATCAGCTATATAATTCCTAATTTTCCATTTCTCTTTATCACAAACCAAATTCTCTCTAATCAGTCCACTATGATTGCTATTAGGATAGAACTAAACCAGGAGAATTATTACTTAAAAACTTCAAAAAATCATTCTCAAGGAACAGAATGTGGCCTTACCTAAGGCCTCCATGATGATAGGAAGGTTGCTTGTCTTGCTGCCAGCATTGAGCATCTCTTTAATAGTTATGGTGATTATCTTAATTAAATTATATAGACCATCACCCAGAATGAGTGAAATAGCTATGAAGACCTGCCAAGAAGCAAATTCCAAGCCACTGTCATTAGATTTGAAAATAGCCATCTAAGACACAGGAACCCAGCTTCCTTATTTTGTATAAGTTTTTAGTACCTTGTACCCATATAGGCCTTTAAAATCATTGCTCTCAAGGCCAGCTGGATACCATTCTCCAGCATGTTTTGAGATAAATGGCCAGAGAAAACCCCATGATACAATTGCCCCGAACAAGACAGAACAGTTGACAATGTGAGGGCAAATGAGACCACATCCAACATAAGTGGGACTGAAGTCGAAGTAAAAACTGCAATAAGGGAGAATTTTAATTTGTCAAAACAGGAAAAAAAATAATTCTACAATGGAATATGGATTCTTTGGATGTCAAAGCATGCCTTTTTCGTGCACTCATCACATCCATCTAGCACACGCGCGCGCGCGCATGTATATGCATTTTTATGTGTGCGTAGATGGGGATTGTTTGCATGCACGCATGCAAGAGAGAGAGAGACTTACGTGTTCTTAAACAATGTCAAGCCCAGGCTGGGAAAATTATCAAATCCACATGAATCTCCTATACCACTGAAGAACCACTTGAAACAGCTCCAAGATAAACTTATTGACAAATATTTTCCAAGACAGCTAACTTGCTTTCTGAAAGCAAAAAAGATGCAGCATGAATCATGGAATCAGAAGATGACAATGAGAAAGGTATGGATATACTTCAAGTTAATGCTGATAAAGAATGCAAGAAACCAATAGTAACAAGTTCCTTCATACTTTCTAAAAAGGTATAAAATTATATTTTAGTAACAGGATACAGGTAGAACCTAAAGGCAGCAATGAAATAAATTATGTGCCTCTGCATCCATCATTGGTAGAGTATTATATGAACTATACCCACGTGCAGGGATCCAAACATGAAACTCAAAACGAAAGTACAACAATCCTTCCAAATTTCTCTGTTATCAGCATTATTTGCTGCCTTTATCAAAATTTCGTCTACCACTTGTGAATACAATAGAAAAGAAAAGACAGTATGGGATTGAATTGACAGAGAGATAAGTATATCGAGGACTCACCCAGCAAGTTCAGCACCACTATTTGTGTGAAAGCTGTTAATTAGCATAGCTGTGGCAGTCCCACTTGGATAAGTAAGCTTATAATCCATTACCATAACCTGAAAGATGATTGAAAGAAATAATTCAACTACTCTAGAGCTTATTGATCTTGTTTGGAATTGAAAATCTTACGAATGTAACAGAGAAGACCATTTGATTGTTTAGCCAACTTTTAGCAGTCAAAAATCATTAAATCATCATGAAAATGAAGGTGCTCCCTAACTTTAAAAAATAAAATAAAATAGATAAAAGCATATGTTCCATAAAAGCCAATAAATTTTGCAGGTGACCATAATGAAAGATTACCTATCAATTAATGAACTATGAATGGTTATTAATCAGTAAGAAATTTCTGGGGAATCGATTGAAAAATAGAGATCGTATCCAATACAAAAACAGCATTTACTCTATCATTAGAAAAAAGGAGGTAATTTCATGACTAAAATATTTCAGATTCCAGCATGTACCTTTCGAAGTGGAACAAGACTGAAAAGTCCCAGAAAACTGACAACAAATAGAAACCCAATCATCCATCCTAACCCAGGGTTTTTAACATCTTCTGGCCGGTTACCAGGATAACCAGCACCAATGAGATTGTATGTCCTTTCATCCATTGCAAGCAAATATGAACCAAAACCTCCTGTTAATGGTTACATAGACAAAATGTCAAATTTGGAATAACAAAGCAAATAAAATCAGTCTCTATACCCCAAATGCAAAATTCCAATTTCCAAGCGCATTTGAAGCCATGAAATGTTTGAGAGTAATCTCATAATATAATGACAAAAATGAAATACTTCAGTTTTCAAGCTCGAGACCATTGGTGGATGCAGATTCAACCAGTCAGTCCAACACATCGCCAGAAGCTTCTCATCTCATCAAAGCAGACAATTCACTCCAAACAAGTAAGAAGCTTTCAAAAGGATCAAAATAGCTTCACTTATAATACAATGGTCCAATCTCAGATATTGTTTCACAGAACATTTTTCCAAACTTTTTAGTGTTTGTTACAGTATTTTTGGATATTGTAATTGTCATTAGAAGCAGTTGGGTCAACTTATAGCTTTTAGCGGTGTATGATGGAGGGTGATGAGTGATTGGGGCCCCAGGGTGTATAACTACAATGGCGCATGTTCTATAAAAGGGAAGGGAACTGACTTCCTTTTATAAGAAACTAAAATCAATTTTCCCAATTTGAATTATTTCTCGACATTAACCGCTAAATTGAACCGCCTAATGCTAGCTTCCATCCATACGAACAGGCTACAGCTAAAGTTTAGCGGTTTCAGCAACCCATTTTGATTACAGAACTATATCTAGCCATGCACAAAACAAATTGCACCCTGAATTGCATTTCCGGCAGCTCCCACATCACTTCAACAAACCAAAGCAATACAACTTACTAGCAAAACCGATGTCCCCTTGATATTCGAGTAAAATCTAAACTAAGATAACTAAATCACCAACTAAAAACTAAAATTTATAGATTTCTATACAAAATTAAATTACCACTAAAAGCGAGTCCATAACAGGCGACGACACAGGTCTGAATAACAGTGTTCTCTTGTCTGGTAAAAGGTTTGATGTGAAATCCTAATTTGCTCAAAAAGCCGGTCCACGATTTCACAAAGAAGAAACCAAGAAGGCCGGCAGCGACATTTAGTGAGGGAATGATTCCGACCGTCAGATTAAGCTTATGAGTGATGATGCAGAACAAAGTCCCTAAAAGAGCACTCACAGCAAGCCCTCTGATGGTGATCTGATCCTTCCAATCAGGGATGGCTTCGTCATCGGTGGTGGATTTTTGGGGATTCAGGATCAACGGCTCTGATATTTCCACAGAGGCCGTTGGGTGTTCTGTCCCCATGAGATTGCTGGGTATATTTTGAAATTTGGAGATTGGGGGATGGAATTCAGTGGTCTAATAATGGAGTCGGGAAAGACAGAGAGGGAGGGAGAGAGAGGCGGAAAGGTTACTGTTTGGAATGCTCTGAAATGTAGTTGGGAAAGTCCAATAAAAGGCTCCTCTCCTAGCTGTCTTAACAAATAAGATTGTACCACGTCTTTTATCAACCCTTTTTTTTAAATAAAAAATAAAATAGTTTTTTCTATCCCGGATTAAATGGGGTAAATATACACATGTTCTAAACAAACAGTACATATAAGGGTAATTGGTAAAGTATAATGAGAATTTTCTTATATATTTTTTAATATTGCATCTATACGTGACAAGAAAAAGTGCATCTATAAAAAGATGAATATTTTTCCTTTTACTTGACATTTTAGTAAGTACATGCTCTCTGTTTACATTTTGCATAATATAATAGAGTTAATTACAAAAGACAAACCTACATTTGCATATATGTAATTTGTTCTCTTACAACTTGCCTACCCACGTTTAGTTGATGAATACAAAAGATAGGAACATGACCAGCAGCCAAGAGAAGGAAAAATGCAAACATGTTAAGAAAAACGGATTCGTAAGCATTTTTTTTTTTCCACTTTGCAATATATTTTATTTGTAATGTTGATCGAAATAGTTCAATAAGTAATATATATCACATATTATACACATATGATATATTAACATCATGACGTATATAAATAACAAATGGTAATCGATTTAAAGACTACTCATTCAATTATTATTTATATTAATATTTTATTGATGTTTATATATCATGTATATATAATACGTGGTATGTGCTTACTTGATAAATTTTTTTTTTCAGACATAAGGTATCTAAAGCATGAAAATAAGTGTTGAAAATAAAAGGTGATGAAATATAGGTATGCTTAACACTTTTTTTTTTTTAATTACCTCAAAATCATTGGGTAAATTTAAATAATACCTTGTTCACTTAAGGAAAATAGGAATTCAATTCTCCTCTTATTACTTATTATAGCATTCACTTTTTTTTATATCACTAAATCACAATTCAATAAGAATTCCTATTACTTGAAATTAAGTAATAAAAATTTCTTACTTTAATCAAAGAATCATTATACTTACAAAATTTCATATGTTTCTCAAAAATAACATTATTCCAATTTAACAACCACCAACGTTGCTATTGCTATTGTCTCTTCTACCACCACCATTGACCAACATTGCCACCACTATCGTTATTATTGCCGCTACTACTGCCACCATTGATCACCACCCTTACTTTCGTCATCATCGACCACCACTATAATCGCCATCGCCATTGTCATCACCATTACTATCACTACCACTTCTACCATTGCCATCGCCATCGCCATCGCCACATCTATTACCACGATCGTCATTGTCATTGCGGACTACTGCCGATGTCGCTGCCTATTACTTTAGAGTTAGTTAAGAAAAAAAAAAAATAGACCAAAGATAATTTAGTCATTAATGTTTTATTACGATCTATTATTAAGTTATTTATAAATCCAATTAAACAAAATAATAAGTATTATATTCTTATCGTATTCCTTAGTAATTCCAATTTCATTCCTCTTAATTCTATTCAATAAATTGAATGGCCTATAAGTATTTTCACAAAAAAAAAAAAACAACTCTAACTAACAAGTGTAATTAAAATGGAAAAGTAAAGTTTTGCTACACTTATTTTTTTTTTAGTAACATGGGATTTTCATTTATAATAAGCAAAATATATACATATATAGTAGGACTAGATAAAAAAATTACAAACTACGGATTAAACTGTGAACTGAACTGAAAAATCAATTTTTTTACAAACCATTTGATTTGCAATTTAGTTCGACTATATATAATGCAAACTAAACCAAATCATTTTAAACCAAATCAAACTGTTTAGTTATATAAAAAAAATTCATACAATTATTTTGTACATTTTTATTCTTTTTTCCATTAATCTTGATGAATTTCAACAAAATTTTCAAATCTTATCGTTCTTTGTCTTATTTCTAAATCAATTATTAAGATTTAGTTGAGTGAGTTTTATCTAAAATTTTACATTTAGAAATTTTCCTTTTCTAAATCACCCTTTTCGTATAAATAGTTCAAACCATATATAGAACCAAATCGAACTTATTTTAATTATGTTCGAAAAATTTATTAACCAAATCGTACGGTTAGGTTTGACTTAAAAAAATTAATTATTCTATTAGATTTGATTAAGTAAGAAGAAATTAACTATACCAAACCAAACCGTCTTCAACCCTAATATGTAGTGGTTATACACCATCATTTGGTAGCAAACAAAAGTTTAACAAAATCCTTGGGTGTTTAACTTGAGATTGGTACAATGGCTCGAAAAAAAGAAAAGAAAACTAAACTACAAATTGAATCAAAGCAAACAAAATACATGTAGGTTTCTTCTCTAATTTGGTTGACAAAGGAAATTTATAATTAGTTTAAAGTGGTAATCAAAACCAAATCAAAAAGACCATACAAAACCATTTTTAAAAATAAAGTGATGTTTTGCTTATAATTTATTTTTTTGTTGTAAAATAGTATCTAAATGGATTTTAATGTATACTTATTTAAAATATATGTACAGACTATTTTCAAAATTTATATTATAAGCTAACTTTAGGAATGTAAATTGTTGTCAAATTATTTTTGAATTTCGTTAATTGATGAATATCAACTCTATCGACTTCTTAAATAGTACCAAACATATCATTATTAAAAAGAAGTTAGTATTTTTGTGATGTGAGATTACATCATGCATCTAAATTTAAAAAAAAAAAAATTTATGAATTATGGTTCAATTCATGAATTGAGCCCAACTGAAGTATTATGGTTAAAAAGAAAAAAACTAATTCTAAGGATTTGGTTTGATTTACAATGATAAAAAATCAAACCGTAAATTAATGATTTAATTTGTTTTGAAATAAAAAATCCAAACCTCGAATCACACTCTTAATACTATCCAACATAACTTCATGGAATTTTTAACTAAAGTTTCATTGAATTCATAATAACTTTATTTTTATTCATTTTCTCTCTCTAATTTGTCATGGTAAACCTTTTTTCCCTTAGATTTATATTGCCCGTATAAATAAGATTTTTTTTTTAATCAAAATAAAAGATTGAGCACTTGCGAGGAAATAATATTACATTGTACAAGGACTTAAAATATTACTTCACTTACACAAATCATAATATAATAGTCAATATAAAGATACATATTGCACGTGAAATCTACATATGGATCGAGATTTTTTATCGTAGCAAAATTTATGTCTTCAAGTAGTACAACCTTAAAAATCAAAATTAATAAGGCAATGTTTCACCACATTCATATACTGGGAATTTCTTATCATATAACATGTCTCCCATGGATCGGAAGTTTTTAGCCTAGCTGTAACCCTATCTTAGTATCCATTACATATGGTGGGTTCACATTTTGAAAAGCAAAATAAACATAAATGATTCATGGTGACTACATATCGAATACTAGATAAGAACAATCTATATTTATATAGCAAATGCTTGGGACGCTCAAACTTCCGGATCTTTCTTTTTTTTTTTTTTTTGGAAAAAAAAAATGACACCAAGCAAAACAGAGATAAAGTTTTCACTCACTTTTAGATCGCATGAAATACGAAATCGATATGCTGAACATTGTATTTTCATTTAATATGTAAATAAAAAATATGAATAGTTTTTTTGTCTGATAAAAAAAAATTTTATCCTCTTATAAAATTACTTCTCATTGGGTATAATAAAATAAATATTATAAAATATAGGGAATTTTTCAACTTAAATTCTTGATGAGTGTTCCAAAGACGTCTGGAGGAAAACCTTATCCTCGAAGGATTCTCTTTGGAGAGCCGTAATGTTGTTTATTATCTTCTTAAAAGCACGACTTTCTTTTTCTTTTTTTTTTTCCCTTTTTTAGGTATATTTTTGGCGCCTTGGAATGCTCAACGTTATCTCCAAGATAACGACACTTCAGCGCTGACTTTCTGTTAGGCCATCACCAGTGCCAGATAGGACAATACACGGAGGACGTTCTAGCTTTTAATAGAACTGAAAATAAATTGGATAAATATTGCATCCTGTATCTCGTGTTTACGTACAAAATGGGTTGGCTGAATCGATTATTAAAGCGACTTCAATTAATGATTACAAGCTTAGGAGAATGAAACCTTCTTTGTCTAGGGACACGCTATTTTACGTAAAGTAGCAATCATTCCCCTTTACAATTAACTTATGCTCAAGAGCTAAATATTTCCTATTTCAAAATTTTTGGATTTATGGTATATGTTCCGATAGCTCCACCACGAACCACTAAAATGGGTCCTTAAAAGAGAGTGGGGATTTATATTGGTTGTGATCCTCCTTTAATAAAATATCTTGAACCATTAACAGAAAATGTTTTTACATATGTTTTTATGAATATCATTTTGATGGGAAATCAGTATGAGTACTCAAACTTTTATATTTTTTCTATTTTAATATTTAAATTTTAAATTTAATTTATTTTAATATCTCAACTTTTTAAATGAGACAAATTAGTATTTTTATTATAACATTCGTTATTATAAAATAGTTAAATAATAATATAAGTACATGAACTTTCATTTTATTTTTATTTTATTGCTTAAACTATATTTTTTATTTCATTTTAATACTTCAACTTTTTATTATTAAAATAAAACAAATAAATATTCTTTATAACAGTCATTATAACGGAGATACTAATTTGTATCATTTAAAAAGTTAAAGTATTAAAATGAACAAATTTAAAGTTTAAGTACTAAAATAAAAAAATATAAAAGTTCGAGTACTTCTAATTGTTTTATTCCCATTTTGATGAATAAGTTTTCCCATTATTGGCGAGAGAAAAGGAAAAGTAACTGGTTGTAAAAATTACATGGAGTACTTTATCATATCTTGATCCTCATACATAAACCCAAGAAAAAGCTGATTTCGAACCGTGAATTGGTTCAATCTGGAAGTAGCCGAGCTGAACTATCTTAAGGAAACGCCGATTTAACTTGATGGTTCTAGGACCACCAACACAAAAAAAAAAAAAGAAAAGAAAAGAAACCCCCCCCCCTTCTTATGCCCTGCTTTCCTACCTTTTGAATTCAAAAAATTAGACAATTTTAAATGTTTGATTACTTTCAACGTATGTAGTTTGAGATTTGAATTGAAAAATTCAAAAATTGTGGCTTCAAAATGTTTAAAAATTCAAATGATGTGTTTACACATCGCTTGCTCCTTATAAATTGAATTGTGCTAATATGCAACAATTATTATTTCATAAACTAATTAAAATACTCTAACTCCAACCATTCTACCTTCAAATTTTTTCAATTGTGAAACGTTGTCATAGAAATATTTTCTTCCTTTAACCACTAATATTTAAGCATAGTTCTTCATTCCACTGCACTGAACCATTTGCATTAACAAATAATATTAACAATCACATACCTACTTTGTTTTGTCTTACACTTTATTTATATATTTCATTCATTAATCTTTTGTTGTAGTAAATAAGAGAAAAAAAAATTTTAGCATCCATGGGAAGATTTTTGTATCGTATCTTCTCTGGTAAGAAGCACGGTTCCTCTTCTAATGAAAAAAGTAAGAATAAGGGTAAAAGCACTGGAATCGGTACGTCGTCTAAGCCATAAATGTTCGACGATATTTAGGCATACTCAGATAACGAGTACAGTACATACAATGTAGTTGAAAATGTGGAAGAACAAGTTACACTACCTCCTGCGTTCAATCTAAAACCTCATCGCATAAGTAATCCGGTACACTACCCCCTAGCTTTGATGTGGAACCTTAACGCATGAGTTATTGAAGCATGCCACCTCTTAGTTTCAAACTTCCATGTATGAGTGTCCATGAATGTCTTAATAGATTTAAACCTCCTTGTATAAGTGTCATTGCACAACCCATAAGATTTGAACCCCTACGAATAAGTTACTCTGTAAGCATGTTCGAGGATGAAGAGAATGAGATAAAAACTATTCCCAAAATAGAAGAGGAACATATGGGACAACAGAGGCCCAACAATTCGAGACCTTCATGATCAGGTAAGCCCTTTAAACCTGATAAGTCTAATATTTTTATTGCACATTTCCGTAAAAGTACTAACGAAAAGGGGAACTTGAGAGCATTTTGTAACTACTGCAACACGAGTTACTGATAGAAAACGGGAGAAGGATATGGTACCCTTAACAAGCACTTACGGTCGAAACATCCTAAAGAGATGGAATAGATAGTATGCAACAACAGATTGCCCAAGGTGGTGGTTCATCCAATCAACTACTGATGAGGTATGATGAAGAAAGGTATAAGTACAACCTGGCACAATACCTAACAAACATAAACCTGTCATTCAACACTAGTACATTAGAATAGCAGAGTCGATATGAGCTGGAGATGTTCAACCCCAGCTCGTGACAGTTTAGTCGTAGAACATTAACCCGAGCCACATAAGAGGTAAGAGGGAGCTTACAGGTAAGTTCACTTCTCTCGATACATATGTATCCATCTATGCAGACATATAAACAGATTCTTTTGTAATAATTCTTATATGGGTGTTACTGTTCACTAAATAGAAGATAATCAATAACTTAACAAACAATTATTGGCTTTAAGAGTATGTAACTAATGAATCACGGTATAAAACATCTATAAAATTATTAAAGAAATCCTAAATGTGTATGGATTAGTGAAGAAAATTTTTTCTATTAGTTTTGACAATATAAGTGCTAATATCACCTCAATATCTAATTTGTAAAATTACTGTCAACTAGCATTGGGGGGGGGGAGGGGGGTTGTTTTCCACATATATTGTGTATATCATATTCTTAACTTGTGTGTCAAGAATGAATTATACCTTTGTAGGACAATATAGCTCCAATCAAGAATATCATCCAGATAACAACAAAGAGGTAGTCCCTTCACAAAAAGTGCAGGAACTTTTGCATGAAGCACGGGAAGAGGCTCCGGAAGTTTAAGATGGATATGTAACGCTACTGGAACTCGACTTACAAGTTGTTGCATAACACGATTCCTTACAGTGAACTATTGTGTGATTTCACAATGTATAACATACAGGAAGTTAACATCCTCTTCTATTTTAGGTTCTCCAATGTTCTTTTTTTCCTCGAGGTCACTCTTGTCGATACTATCCACCACATCTTCTTGAAATACCATGATAAACCAGTTCAAACATTCAACAGCCATGTATCCAAAGCCTAAGCATTTAAAATACTTTACCTCACTAATCTTCCATCCAGATGGTTGGCCTTTCTCATAAGTTCTCGGGGTTGACCTAACCTCGGGTTGACTTGACTATCCTGCTCGGCCAAACTGGTTTACTCAACATTCATCAGGTCGGTCATTCCTTTCCTCGACTTGGTATGGCCTCATCGACTCAACTTGAATAGGTCGGTACAATATGGGAGCTTAAGAGGATGTTTGCTTAGGTTAGCTCGGAACATTCCTCCTTTACCTTTTAACCCTTTGCTCGATTTTGATGGCCTCAACTAAGGTATAAAATCTCTATACTTCTACAATATTACAAATCTCATACTTAAGCCCAGAAATGAACCTTAATATTATACAGACCTCTAGTTCTTCCACGTTGGCTCTGATCATAAGTATCTAGAATTCTCTGATATAGTCATTGACAGGTTGGCTTCCTTGGCGAAGCTCTTGCAACTTGGCAAATGTATCTTATAGGTATGTTTTGGACACAAATCTACCCCTCAAAAACCTTTTCATCTCATTCCAGGTCTTAACACCTCATATCCCATCTCTAGCTTTGGCAGCATTCAAATTCTTCCACCATATGGTAGCGTATCCAATAAATTCCAACGCAGCAAGTTGAATCTTAACCGCATCCTCATACCCATAACACTCAAATACTTTCTCGACCTTCTCTTCCCACTCCAAGTATTCATCTGCATCTCTACTTCCACCGAAGAGTAGGATTTGCACCTTAACATTGTCTAGCCCTTGAGGAACTCGGCATCATCATCCTTACATTTTGTAATAATCAACTTCTTCTTCACCAAACTCTTTGACATCTACCTCCTTATCATCTTCCCCAATCTCTTCTAGCTTTAGTCTTTGTTTAGCGGCTCCTCCAACTTGAGGGGGTCGAACTAGGTGATTGATTCGATTGCCTTAGACATGGTATCTCTCAAGGGTGCTATCCTGTAGGTCTTGTTGCTATGCACCTTAGGGTTGTTGTTGATTAATTTACATTGCAATGACTAAACTCTCAACGAGGTTCATGAGTTTGTTAAGCTTATCATCAACAGACCCTATGGTATTACTACCATTATGATCACGACCAGGTTGAGCACTATTACCTTGGTTACCAATAACTCTCTGAACACTTAAACCTGACATAGTGTAATACCTTTTCGAATAAATTAACAAACTTGCTTTGTTATTGCAATGGAAAATAGAGTATTAATGAAACCACATTTACAAACACATACGGCACACTGCAGTAGCTACGAAAGGAATACAGCAGACACAAATAGTAAAGCAAGTAAAACTCTAATGTAACTTCATACAATCCCTCGCGGAACCGTGCTCTAATACCAACGAAGCTAATGCATCTCCGAGGTCGTATACACGGAGAAGCATCACAATGAATGAACTAAAAAGAAAACAGAAAAGAAACTAGCAAATTCTAAGTAACTACCGAATGGATATGACTCATCACTTAATCCTACTAAACCTACAACCCGCCGAATATGACACATCAGTCCGAATTGCAGGGTTACTCGCCACTACTCCTTACTAAAGAAAATAGATAAGAGTTGAATAATAACAAGAACATTAAAGTTGCTCCAGTGAGTAAATTTGTATTGAAAGTTGAATGCATGTGTACAAGGAAAGTGGGGGAGTTTATATACTTGCCCACTAGGGTTATTTTATACATATGAAAAGACAAAAGGGTATTTTTATAATTACGTTATATTAATCATACTAAAAAGGGCTAAAAAGGACAAAGAATATCGAGTATGAAAAAGAAAGAATCATTCTAAAGTCAGAAGGCACGTGTCACTTTATGGCTTTATGTCAATAGTATGATACACAGGCAGAAACAGGAAGTGTTGAGAATCAGGGGCCGACCTGATTTGGATCAAGTCAGGAGCCAATCAACTTAGTAGAAAGGTTAGCTATCTTGAAGTCGAACTCCAATAAATTAGGTAAGTAGCTCGGCTTGGCTAGTTCTGAGCTGTCTTTTGTATTAAGACTTCGCTATTAGGCAAGAGCATATTAAACACATGTGAGGATTTAAGAGATAGGTCAGCCAGAGGTCGGATCGGGATAGGAGTCCCTATCTCAGCTACGGCTTAGAGGTAGTATTTTTCGTGCGAGCCCTTGAAGTCTTCTAGCTCAGCTTCTTGTGATCGATCTAGCAGGTTGATT
Organism: Lumnitzera littorea; assembly: GCA_024138015.1. Taxonomy (NCBI): domain Eukaryota; kingdom Viridiplantae; phylum Streptophyta; class Magnoliopsida; order Myrtales; family Combretaceae; genus Lumnitzera; species Lumnitzera littorea. Next base: position 72,490,137 of record JAMXBB010000011.1, on the reverse strand, counting down.
TCTATCAGAAATAATATGTTTTATTCACTTAAACTTGCGTACAACGTTGTATAAAATTGAGAATTGTTAATTTGGGATGAGGTTGAGGTTGGAAATAATATTGGTTACTAATCCTGATTGTAGTTGTGAATGTGTGTATGTTGAAGTAGTAGAGCTTCTGCGGGAAAAGTAGGTGCGTGTCAAATTAGAAGGTAAATTAGAGGATAGATTAGAAGCTGTAGGCAAATGCCATGTTGAAACATATTCAAAAGCTAAATCAGAGACTTTGTATATACAAAATATAGTTAGGTAGACAACAAATGATAAGTCAGAGGATGTTTCTTAAATGACTCTTCAATATACCGCAGTCAAAGGATGAATCAAGAGATGAATCAGAGGATAGCTAGGTGCAAACTATTAACATGTGACCTAAAAACCTGAATACTTAAAGGTAACGACACTTTAAGCTTAAATTAATGAATCAAAATACAAAATAATGGTATATAATGTACACGTACAACTATTGAAATGTTACTTACATTATAGGAATTTGTAGTGAAAATGCATCTCAAGTATCAACTGAATAAGCAACAAGGAGTCTAGGTAAGTGAGATCAATACTTCATCCCGTTTCGAAATATTATTTCAAAATAATTAGAAGCTTTAGTATGTATTGTTTGTGGTTGTAGTTTAGTTGATTGTACGTGTGTAGTGCCTGTACTTGAACATTCTGTTGTTATTATGAGAGCTAAGTTCTATGAATTGTTTGTTTTATGATTACTACTTGAATTGGTTTGATTGAGATTGGTTGAACACCCCAAAAGTAAACTAACTTCAACCCAACTTAGTCTCTAACCTAACATATACCGTAACCTACTAGGGGAACTACTAGGATTACCAAGCCAAACAAGGACCCTTCAATAAAGATAGCTAAAATGGTCATTTTCCTACCCTTAGTTGAACTAAGTAACAAGAGAGGAAGTGATAGAAATCAATCCCTTGAACCGATTGTCGAGCTTATTTTTTGATTTCTTTTATTTAAAATTGATTTCCCCATTTCCGATTAATACTAAACCATAACCCATTTAATATTAATCATCGACTAAAGAAATTAGAAAATTCCGGTTTTTTATTTAAAATAGTTTTTAGAGTCACCACGCGACCGAAGTTGGGAAAATAAAAAGAAACCATAATCGATTGGGTGGATTGATTATGATTTGGCTACCGGTTTTTTATTTCAATTTTAAATGAAGAACCAGAGGGTTCCAAGTTCAAGGGCTAACCTATTAAACCCTTAACGGGTGCTATTATTTATTTACCGAAATTAGGATTATTCTTTTAATTATAATATTTAAAATAAATAGATTAATGAAAAATTAAAAGAAAAAGAACCTAAGTTTCTACATATTTTATCGTCACCCCGAAGGTGCCTACGTACCCATTAGCCGGGATCAGATGATCGTAGTTCTTTCTAAAAAATCTTTAGTATGTTGGTTTGTTTTAATTTTGAAGATCGACTGCATTTATGTTGTTACCCGATTCAGTTTATTCAAAAGAAAACTAAAGAGTCCTAATTCACTAAGTCTTTTGTTTTATTTTATAAAAAAACTCTCTAAAAATCCTATTTTTTTAAAACAGGGTTTTTATTTTTTATTTTTATTTATTTACAAAATAAATTTTTCTAAGTGAGAAAATCCTAAAGTTATAATGCTAAAAATATATCTAAGCATATAAATACATACACACATATCTATCTACCTATCATGTCATTAACTTAACTAAATAACTAATAGAATAATAATGATAACTAAATAAATAAAGAGACAAATAAATAAAAAAATCAAAACCGAACCTGACTTGGGCTGTTCGGTGAAGGAGGATGGTATTGGTTCGTCGAACGTGGGTCAAGGGAAGGAAGTCGCGCGAGGATGGGGGTTCGTCTTAGATGTGTGAGTGTCGATTGAAGTTAAAGGAAGGGGATGGATCATGTGCGTATGTTGCTGAGATTGGCGTGGCCGTTTGTGACAGAGTCGCTGGGTGGTTCTAACAGCGTAATGTCGTCGGAATGCGGCTGTGAAGCGCGGGGATTAGGTTGTTGTTCGTTGGGATGCTGCTTCTACTGCAACCGCATTGTGTCAAGGCCTGGCTTCGGTAATGTGCAGCGACAGTAGATGTTGTTGCTGCGTGGAGCCGTTGCGGTTACTGTTATGTGGTGCAAGAGTGACAGTATAGTAGTGTGAAGATGAAGGAGCTTATGGCGAGCGTGGATTGTACAGTTGCTTCAGTAGTGACCTGAAGCTACCACAATAAGTCATGCGCAAGTTCTTGTGCAAAGGAGATGATTGCAGCTCCTACGTCAAGCAGGGTACTGTAATTTGTGTGTACAAACTGGTGTGTCTAGGGATTGCATACGGTGCAAGGGATCAGGCTGTTTGGTTTGTGTTATGTGAAGTTACGGCAGTGATTTTGGATAAAAAAGATTGATGTCCTGCTTTAGATGTGTGTAGATTTCCGTTTGCTGTAGACGAGTGTGAATTGTTGCCTACCTCTCCTTCTTTTTTTCTTTTTTTTTTTTTTCTGACTGCGTATGTGTGTTTATAGAGTCTAAATCATACCATTCCAAATCATATCTATCTTATCTAATTAATTTATTAAACTAGATCTAAATTTAATTCAAATTTGATTTAATAAAATCAAACTAGATTCAAATGATCTTAGATACGAATCCCGTTTTCATCTTGCTTTTACAAAGATAGAAAAATAAAGACATCTGAGACTCGAACCCAAGACCTCAAATTAAATCCAACCTAAATACTCCGATGCTTATCCGATACTTATCCATTAGGCCGTTGGCCTGTACCTTGACATTCAATTTAATTAAATTGTATTTAAACTACCCGCTTCCCTAAAATAAAATTTTTTTTAACTAAACTATAACTAAAACTATTTGTTCCTAATATGAGTTACTTCCTAAAAAATCTTAAAAAGTCTTTTTAAATTTTCTTTTCTTATTTTTTTTTTGGTATTTTCATTATTTGTTAAATTTTTTATTATTTTTATCTTTTATTAATTTTTGTTATTTTTATTTTTGAATTAGGACCCCTTTTTTGTAAAAATAAAATTAACACTACAGAGGGGCAAAAATTAGGTGTCTACAACGATCATAAGAAGCTGAGCTAGAGGACTTTAAGAGCTCGCACAAAAAATACTAGCTCTAAGCAGTAGCCAAGACGGGGACTCCTATCTCGATCTGACCTCCTACCAACTTGTCCCTCAGATCCTTACGTGTATCCAACATGCTCTTGCTTAACAGTGAAGTCTTAATACGGAAGACAGCCTAAAACTAGCCAAGCGGAGCTACCCACCTGACCCATTGGCGTCTGACTTCAAGACAGCTGACCTTTCTGCTAGGTTGATTAGCTCCTGACCTAATCCAAATCAGGTCGGCTCCTGACTCCCAATACTTCCTGTTTCTGCCTGTATATCATACTATTGACGTACAACCATCAAGTGATACGTATTTTTTGACACGATGTTCCAAAATAATTCTTTCTTTTTCGTACTCAATATTTTTTGTCCTTTTTACCCCTTTTTAGTATGATTAATGTAACGTAATTATAAAATACCCTTTTGTCTTTTCATACATGTAAAATAGCCCTAGTGGGCAAGTATATAACCCCTTCCCCCTACTTTCCTTGTACGCACACATTCAACTTTCCATACAGATTTACTCACTAAAGTAATTTTAGTGTTCTCGTTATCATTCATCTCTTATATATTCCCTTTAGTAAGGAGTAGTGGTGAGTGACCCTTCAATTCAAACCGGTGTGTCATATCCGGTGGGTTGTAGTCCGAGTAGGATCAAGTGGTAAGTCATATCTATTCAGTAGCTGCCCAGACTTTGCTAGTTTCTTTTTTGTTTTCTTTTCAGTTCATTCATTGTGGTGTTTCTCTGTGTGTACGACCCCGGAGACACATTAGCTTCGCCGATATTAGAGTACGGTTCCATAAGGGAGTGTGTAAAGTTGTAATAGAGTTTTGTTCGCCTTATTGTTTACGGCTGGTGTATTCCTTCCGTAGCTACTGCAATGTGTCGTATGTTTTTGTAAGTGTGATTTCATTGATACTCTATTTTCCATTACGACAACAAAGCAAGTTTGTGAGTCTAGTTATTGCAATGCAAATTAATCGGCAACAACCCCAAGGTATACACCAACAAAACCCACAGGATGGCGCCCTTAAGAGACACTATGTCCAAGGCAATTGAACCAATCACCCAATTCAACTCCCTTGAGCTAGAGGAACTACTAAACGAAGAGTGGAGTTAGAGGAGATTGGGGAAGATGATGAGGAGGTGGATGTCAAAGAGTTTGGTGAAGAAGAAGTTGATTATTACAAAATGTAGGGATGATGACGCCAAGTTCCTCGAGGGCTAGACAATGTTAAGGTGCAAACCCTGCTCTTCAGTGGAAGTAGAGATGCAGATGAATACTTGGAGTGGGAAGAGAAGATTGAGAAAGTATTTGAGTGTTATGGGTATGAGGATGTGATTAAGGTCCAACTTGCTGCATTGAAATTTACTAGATACGCCACCATGTAGTGGAAGAATTTGAATGTTGCCCGAGCTAAAGATAGGAGACGAGGTGTTAAGACCTAGAATGAGATGAAAAGGTTTTTGAGGGATAGATTTATGCTCGAAACATACCTACAAGATACGTTTACCAAGTTGCAAGAGCTCCGCCAAGGAAGCCATCCTATTGATGACTATATCAGAGAATTCTAGATGTTTATGATCAGAGCCGAGGTGGAAGAACCAAAGGCCTGTACAATATTAAGGTTCATTTCTAGGCTTAAGTATGAGATTCGCAATATCGTGGAAGTACAGAGATTGTATACCTTAGACGAAGTCATCAAAATCGCACAGAGGGTCGAAAGGTAGAGGAGGAATGTTCCAAGTTGACCTAGGTAAACATCCTCCCAAGCTCTCATATTGTGCAAACTTGTTCAAGCCTAGTCGATGAAGCCATACCAAGCCTAAGAAAGGAATGACCAACTTGATGAATGCCGAACAAACCAGTCTAGCCGAGCAGGACAGTTGAGTTGACCCAACGCTAGGCTAACCCCGAGAACTTATGAGAAAGGCTAGCCATCAAAATAGAAGACCAATGAGGTAAAGTGTTTCAAATGCTCAGGCTTTGGACACATGGCTGTTAAATGTCCGAATCGGCATATCATGGTACTCCGATGAGACATGGTGGATAGTATCAATAAGAGTGACCCCGAAGAAGAAAAGAACATTGGAGAACCCAAAGTGGAAGAGGAAGAGGAGACTTATGTCTATACCTACCAAAGAGAAGTAATGGCCCTAGTCTTAAGGTGAGTCTTAAGTTCCCTACCGAACTCTGAACAAGACTAGAGAGAGAATCTATTTCACACCAAGTGTACCATCAGAGGCCAACTGTGCACCATCATCATGGATGGAGGAAGTTGTACTAATGTCATTGCATATTCCTTTGTGCAGAGGTTGGGTCTGTTGACCTCAAAGCATCCTCGACCTTATAAGTTGCACTGGCTTCATGATAAGGGGGCTTTGCATGTAACCAAATAAGTAACCGTACCATTCAATGTTGGGAACGTGTACAAGGATGAAGTAATATGCGATGTCGTCCCTATGGGAGCTTCACATCTACTGCTTGGATGACCTTGGTTATTCGATCGACATGTCACTCACGACGAATATAAGAACACCCATGCCTTTGTCAAGGATGGAAAGAAAATTGTGTTGCAACCCTTAACCCCATCCCAAGTAAATGAAATCCATAATCATCTCACCCAAGCCAGTAAGAAGAAAGCCTTAGTTATGAGCCGAAGAAAGCTCTGATCTACTGAGAAGGCTGATGAACCCATGTTCTTGTTGGTTAAAAGAGTGATGGAGATGAGGGAATTGCCGGATGTCCCAAATGAAATCCGAAGATTGCTAAATGAGTTCTCCAACCTATTTCCGGAAGAACTGCTTAAAGGACTGCCACCAGTCCAAGGCATAGAGCACTGTATTGATTTGCAGCTATGTGCCATCCTGTTGAATCGACCTGCATACAGGATGAACCCTGAGCAAACTGTCGAGCTGAAAAGACAGGTAGACGAACTCGTTGAGCGAGGATATGTAAAGGAGAACATGAGCTATTGTGCTGTACCAACTCTATTCTTTCCAAAAAAGGATGGTTCGTAGGCATGTACATCGATAACTGAGCAATCAACCGAATTACTATCAAGTATAGATACTCAATACCAAAGCTCGATGACATGTTAGACGAGCTTCATGATGCAAAGATATTTTCGAAGATTGATCTACAGAGTAGCTACCACCAAATCTGCATGAGGCCAGGCGATGAATGGAAGACTGCCTTTAAGACTAAGCACGGGCTCTACGAATGGTTAGTTATGCCATTCGGACTAGCTAATGCACCGAGTATGTTTATGAGGTTAATGAACCATGTGATGCGCCCTCTTCTTGTAAGATGCATGGTCGTGTACTTCAATGATATATTGGTATATAATGCTAACCTAAACAATTATGTTCAACATCTTCGTGAAGTAATTAACATTCTATGAGCAAAGAAGTTGTATGGGAATGTAAAGAAGTGCATATTCTACCAGAAAGAGGTGATTTCCCTTAGGTTTGTAGTGTCAGGGGAAGGAATCAGAGCAAATGAGGAGAAGATCTGAGCTATTTTAGAATGGATGACGCTGAAGAATGTCATTGAAATCCGAAGTTTCCATGGCCTAACTTCATTCTGTAGGTGATTCATTAAGGACTTCAGCACAATAGTCGCCTCATTGACCGAGCTGAAAAAGAAGAATGAAGGGTTCAAGTAGAATGATTGAGTTGAGCAAAGCTTTAAGAAGATCAAGGAGAAGCTTACCTCGGCACCTGTCCTTTCACTACCAGATTTTGACAGGCCCTTAGAATTAGAGTACGATGCATCAGGAGTGGGAATTGTCATTGTCCTAATGTAAGAACGACGGTCGGTTGCTGACCACAGTAAGAAACGAAATGGCCTAACCCTGAACTATTCTATGTACGAGAAAGAGTTATACTCCTTTTTTCGAGGCCTCACCATTTGGCAATACTACTTGTAACCACAAGAGTTTGTTATTTTCACTAACCACGAATCATTGAAGCATCTTGGGAGTCAGAACAAACTCTCCAAGAGGCAAGCCAAATGGTTAGAATTCATGAAAGGGTTCTCATACGTCTTTCGATACAAGAAGGGGAGTGCAAATGTAGTTGCCGATACTCTGTCATGACGACAAACTTTGTGGCCACTTTGCAGACGAAATTATTAGGATTCTTACTCATCACAGAGCAGTATGCTATTAACCCTCACTTTGGTCCCATTGTTAAACAATGCCAAGCGAGGGTAATTGTTGGAGGATATCATCTTAAGGATGGCTATTTGTTCAAGGACCATAGGCTATATATTCCAAACTACTCTACACGAGAGCTGTTGGTCCAGGAAGCCCACAGCAATGGACTTTCAAGCCATTTTGGAGAGGTTAAGACCATCGATTTGTTAAAGGAGAATTTCAATTGGCCAGGTTTGGCTAAGGATGTCCATAAGGTAATTGGTAGTTATTAAATGTGTAAGTGTGCTAAGGGGAAGAGAGAACCCCATGAAAGGTACATGCCTCTACCGACGCCAACTTTACCTTGGGCCAACCTCAACATGGACTTTGTCTTAGGGTTGCTTCGAACATCCAAAGGGAAAGATTCTATTTTTGTTGTGGTGGACCATTTCAACAAGATGGTGGACTTTATTTTGTACCATTGGACTAACGATGCTCTATACATTATGGATTTGTTTTTGCAGGAGATTGTCCGACTATATGGTGTACCAAAGACGATTGTCTCAAATCGGGATACAAAATTCTTGAGCTATTTTTGGAAGACCCTTTGGAGGAAACTTAGGACCAAACTCATGTTGAACTCCAATAGCCACCCTCAGACTGATGATCAGACTGAAGTGGTAAACAGGACACTAGGCAATCTACTCAGAGCTGTTGTAGGGAAGAACCTGAGGGATTGGGATTTATGCCAACCAGTTATAAAGTTCACATATAACCAAACTATTCATATCACTATTGGGAAGACCCCATTCGAGGTCGTTTGTGGCCTTAACCCTACCATTCCCTTGGATATGATCAACACCCTAGCAACTACGGAAGAAAGTCACTCCGGAGTGGATCGAGCCCAAAAATTGCATAAGCTACACCAGTCTATTATGAGGAAGATCGCCGAGTTCAATCAAAGACAATAACAAATTGGTAGCTAAGGCTGCCAAATTATTTCTTTCCAGCTAAGAGACTTAGTATGGATTTACCTCAGTCAAGCAATTTCCGCAATTAAGACAAAGCAAACTATCTCCTTAAGCTAACAACCCATTTAAGGTCTTGAAGAAGATCAACTAGAATACCTACTAGATCGAGTTACCTGATGACTATAGTGTCTCTTCTACCTTCAATGTGTCCGATCTGATTCTCCATCGACCAATAGAAGACCCTATGAGCACCCTAGAAGAACGAACAAAAATTACTTTAGATTTGAGGACAAATCTTTTCGAACCCCAGGCAGATGATAAGAATTAAACCCCTGGACCGATCATAAGAAGCCGAGCTAGAGGACTTCAAGGGCTCGTACAAAAAATACTACCTTTAAGCCATAGTCGAGATAGGGACTCCTCTACTGATTCGATCTCCTGTTGACCTGTCTCTTAGATCCTCACGTATATCCAATATGCTCCTGTCCAAAAGCGAAGTCCTAATCCAAAAGACAGCCTAAAACTAGCCTAGCCAAACTACCAACCTAACTCATTAGCATCTGACTTCAAGACAGCTAACCTTTTTGCTAGGCTAATTGGCTCCCAACTTTATCCAAATCAAATCGACTCCTGACTCCCAACACTTCCTGTTTCTACCTATGTATCATACTCCTAACGTACAGCCATCAAGTGATATGTACCTTCTGACACAACGTTCCAGAATGATTCTTTTTTTTTTCCGTACTCGATATTCTTTGTCCTTTCAACTATGATTAACATAACGTAATTATAAAATACCCTTTTGTCTTTTCATACGTATAAAATAACCCTAATGGGCAAGTATATAACCCTTCAACCACACTTTCTTTGTATACACACATTCAACTTTTAATACAAATTTATTCACTAGAGCAACCTTAATATTCTCGTTATCATTCAACTTTTATCTATTCTTTTTAGTAAGGAGTAGTAGCTAGTGACTCTTTAATTCAAACTGGTGTGTCATATCCGGCAGGTTGTAGGCTGAGTAAGATTTAGTAGTGAGTTATATCCATTCAATAGCTACTCGAACTTTGCTAGTTTATTTTCTATTTTCTTTTCGATTCATTCATTGTAGTGCTTTTTTGTTTGTACCACCTTGGAAATGCATCAGGAAGTCATGGTAAGATTAGAAAGGTTCAAAGGTAATCTTAGGTAAAGAGTGTTCTCTATTGCATAAGCCCCGATTTGGTTTCGATTTGTGTGTAAGACGTCAAACTCCTTAACCTAAATTAAAGCAAACGCAATTTCTCTAACTCAAGACAAACTGGATGGCATCGTACAATGGCACTTACTTATACTTGTTCTATATCTAACTAACTTGATTGAAAACCTTATTAATATGTACTTAATGCATACTTCTATATCTATCCTACTTACTAAATAAGTTATGACTCATTCCCCTATAGTTTGTTGTGTAGTTCTACGTAGATTTATAGACACATCACCAGTTCCAAAAGGTTAAAAATTGGGATCAAGGAGTGAGGATCAAGAAGAATTGGCTAAACTTTTACCTTATTTGTAAATTTCACTAACTATTAAAAGAACTATTAGGGTCTCTATAAGTGGTCCTCTAGTTTTCAAATACCGATTGTATATGCTATATTTTGTAAACATGTGGACTTTTATCAAATTCACTTCTAGACATGCTATTTTTTCTTTTTTTACACAAATACAATTTTGTAAATACTCATTGTTTTAAGGTATTGTACTACATCAGACTTAAAAATCAAATATTTTTGAAGGACATAACTACAGGTTCGTTTTTAACAATTACTTTGACGAATTACACTATAGTTTTATGTCAGGTAAGTATCAAATTGGATACCTCAAAACAATTGATTCAAGTACACCTTATATGGACTAGGTCTATTAATAGAAATCAAGTTACTAGGTCTTTGATTCGCAGCCGAACCCAAGGACTGGAAGGCTTAGTAAGGCGAATTCTTCTACTCCAGCCGACTCCTACCACAACTGAGTATGTCTTTACTAAGTCACTCTATATGCCAAGCCGAATGATTACCCATCTCTTTGAAGGGTGTTGAGTTATAGATTCCCAAGAGAATAGCCAAACCTTTCACGATTACTCATTCGCGCTTGAGCTGACCAATGACTTGGCATCTCCCTTACTGAGAAGCCGAAAAGGAGAGACTGAATTAATCCTTAGCAACCCTTGCTCAGACAAACAACTTAACCATACACTTTTGTCTACATCCTCCAACAGCTTCACTAATGTATCGCCGCCACGTATATAGGACCACTTATAGAATCTACCACACTAATCATTACTTTTCTTAAATATTCATTTTTGCTCTCTTGTATTCTTATACATTACTTCTTTAGGGTAATACCCTTTTTGTCTTTTCCATTTTAAGCATATTAATCTAAATTCTCTCGTATAAATACCCCTTGTATTTGTAGCTATAATAATCAGATTGAACATTAATACACTTGACATTTGTCTTTCATAAACACTACTTTGTTTATATTCATTTCACTCTTATTCCAACCCTTAAGCAAAGCTAGGTGGCGAGTAACCTCATCGGACTATCTTGTGCATCATATCAAGTTATGCAGTGAGTCCTCGAAAGTTCCATTGGTGCATCATATCCATTGGAGCTATTCATGGGTTTTTGCTTACATTTTCATTCGCATCCATCCTTTCACATATTCTACATCACTTCCTTTTCAAGCTTTCGGTAAACTTGGACCTATTCAGCGACTGGCCTTGTCTATTCTTGGTCATGGTTCGCAACATCTTGGTATCAAAGCGAAGGTTTTGTTTGAGTTGTAGTTTGATTTCGAAGTTCTGTTTGTACTCTATTTTGCATATATAAAACAGAGCAAGTTACTGTATTCATCTTAGTTGCTATGTTTGCTAATTGTTTAGTTTCTGGTTTAGAGAAATGATGGATCCAAGTGTAAACATTGGTGTTAAAGACGACAATAGTAAAGTTGTCCACTATGGCTAACAGTCTTAAGGGACCCCTAGGAGCACTGGCGAGAAACTTGATGAGTTGGCTAACCTCTTAGTAGATTTAACCCAAGTTGTTCATCCGTTGGCTTGCTGATCGACTAAGGCTATGCAAAATACCCTATAAGTTACTTAACCTGTTAAAAGTCAGAACCCAACTCAACATGTTTGAGGTGGAGGAGTAGATAGAGGAGTAGGCGGATGAGTAAGATGAAGGATAGACTTGAAAGAACTAGATGAAGAAGACAAAGAAGAGTATTTTGAAGAAGAGCAAGCCTGAGCCCCTAGGGCATTTGACCTTGTGAAGCTTTAGATTCTAAGCTTCAATAGATCTGAGAATGTTGATGAATATCTAGAATGGAAAGAAAAAGTAGAGCGTATTTTTTACTATTATCAGTACTAGGATTACGAAAAAGTGAAAACTACTGCTATTGAGTTCTCTGGATATGCCACCATGTAGTAAAAGAATTTCTAGGCCATGAGGAAGCGAGAAGGTTACCAAGAGATTAATACTTGGCCTGAAATGAAAAAAGATACTCAAAAACAGGTTGATGCCGGATACTTATCTATAAGATACCTTTACTTGGCTTCATGAGCTAAGACAAGGAGGCTGGACGATTGACGAGCATATTCAAGAATTCCAAATACTGATGATTCGATGTGAAATGGAGGAACCACCAGTACAAACAATATCTAGGTTCCTTACTAGGTTGCAAGGTGAAATTTGAGACAATGTGGAACTCCAACAATTTACCACAATGAAGGAAGCTATTAGAATAGCCCAATGAGTAGAGAGGTAGAGAAGAAGTTGACTACCGACCAGGCTACCGACTAGTCAACCTAGATAGGGAAGTTACTGAGCTTAGTCAAGTACCGAGCCGATCTGAAAGGTAGAGGTCTAAGTCAAGTAGAAAGGTTGACCTAATGGTGATGTACCAACCCGAACTTATGAGAAACGGCAAGGATCAGGCAGGAAGATAAGTCAAATTAAGTGCTTTAAGTACCAATAGTTTGGACATATAACTACTCAGTACCCAAACTAAAGGACAATGGTCATCAAAGGAGACATCCCGAAGCTAGAAGTAGAAAGTACTGATGAGGAGCCTGAAGAGGAGAAGATCACTGCTAAGAAAGAACTTATTCAAGAGGATGTGTTTGCTGTGAACTTAGACCAGTTGATCATGGTTGTCCGACGCACAATGAATATGGAACCATCACACAAGGAGGAGTAAAGAGAGAATTTGTTTCATACCACCTATAAGGTGAATAGATATCTAACTTTTTTTAAGAAATTATTATGAATGCATTCATTATCGCCAAGGTTAGTGTAGTCTAATGATATCACCACCGATTTCCCATTGGGATATATCAAGTTTGAATCCCCCACTCCTAATTTGTAATATAGTTGGGTAAAAAAAAAAAAGAAAATTCATTATTATGGATGTCCATTTATTTGTATTTATTAAGAATTATCATCTTCCTTTTATAATGAAATATTCTTTGTATGATGGCACATTACTTATATAACAGACACTAGGGATTTTTTACCATAGTCAGTATATTTTTCCATTTATATAAACCACTTTAATGTAAGAGATCAATTTAATATATATTTTATTTATTTCCTATCTCTCTTTACTCTATACTTTTTCTTACATAACAATTTTATCTCATAACAATCTAAAAGATATCATAAAATTTTTACGTGCATCCGAATTTGATATAGTCTGATCTAGATTATTTTCTTTTCAACCTTTTCCTTCCTGTTTACCCTTTCTCTTCTTTTCATTTTAATTTTCCTTTTTCTTTTCACATTTTATATCCCCCTCTCTTCTGTTATTGTGGCAAATGTTATTGTCATCTTAAGATTCTTGTCAATAGTCGTTTAGATTCTACTCATAATGAGCATGCACAACAATACACAGTGAGGAGATACCGAAGAAATGCTTGGCGTGGCCACTCCGATAATTAAGTTAGCAATGGGCTTTTGTGAGTATAAAACGTTTGAGAATAATATGTAAGCTTAGTACACAAAGTGTAGAGAGATTTACCTTTAAATAGTGACTTGGTATTTATAGACGGAGTGGAGCTAGCGATTGGAGATTAGTTAGCAGGAGAGATCTTATCCAGTAAGTGTAGGAAAGTGGGGTTATTATGCCCGATATGTCCCACTTATTCAAGACATGGCTATTTCATCTTTATCTTGTTCATTCTAGCCATTGTAGAACTCACAAGGTGTGCTGGTCCGATCGAGCCTGAGGAGCCCATGTCCAAAGTGCTCTGTCAACACTTGCCCCCCTATAGTCTCATTGCCAAAGCGAAAGTAAGGAGAAGGGATATATAAGCTACTCAGGCGTGACCAATCTGACTCAAAAGAATCCGATCTAGTACAAAGGGGTTGACATGGTGGGCGCATGGTTCTAGACTGGGAGGTAGCCGAGGTAATAGGTATCCAGGCTGACAACTTCCGAAGCAAGATGAACAGGAGTGGCTGGGAGTTCCGATGTGGAGTGTTAAGGGCCCAAGCAAGGCTTAGGTTGGGGTATTAGGGCGAGATATCCTTGCGACTCAATGGGCAGGTGCTTCGAGGCTACGAATCGATCTATCCGAGTAATACTCATCTAGGACTGAGCAGACACAACTGCGTCATGTCTTATCATGTTGACCGGGTAGAAATCGGACGGGCCCTGATGAAGCTTCATGCTAAAGGAACTTTTTCAAAGTATGATTTTCTCCCACCTGTCTTTCATGCATTAAATGTGACATGATAAATGTCTTTTGCCTTTCAAAGGTGACCGTTCAATCAAAATACTTTCCACATGTCTGCTATGCAGCATTCCAAGGGATTCATACTTATATGAATCCCTATAACCGCCTATATGGCTTCCCAAGCAATTTACCTATAAATAGGAGGATCCCAACAAGAGATTACTTTTTTGCAATGTCTTTGTTTTGCCATTATTTGACTCCAAGCTTTCTTCGAAATCATTCAAACTTTCTCAAAGCCTCTTTTTTTTTTTTTTTTCTTGAACAAGTACTATAGCCATGTCAACCAACAAAGGTGAGACTAGTTCCTCTTCATCGCTCTAACTCTCTCGTTCAAAGTCTACAAGGAGTGATCTCCTAGGAAACACTTAAGGTATATCAAGAATATTAAATCTTATTAGTTTTTAGAGGAAAAAGTAGGATTGATTTAAATCTCTCTTGGTGATGTAACTCATCTAAAGAAGAAAATCATAAGGCTTATGCAACCTTCAGAGATTTCCAATAGTAAGTGAAGAGTCAATTATAGAATTTAGGTTTTGATTAAATCTAAGTAATATGCATTGATATTTTAGGGTTATGTGTTGATTGGATGTGGGAAAATGAAGAAACTCGAAAAAATTGTCAAAAATGAAGGTAAAGTATCCCTTACACCATAGATTTTTTTTATAATCTTTCTATTTAAGAAGATTATGGTGATGATTTAGTAGTTAAAGTAATAAAAGTAATGGAAAAGTTTGATGTTGATGGAATAAGTATTGAATTTGAAAAAAGAGTTAGAGATGTGAAAGATAAGTGGAGTTGTTGGTGGGATTATGTTGTGGAGTTGAGTTTTCTATAAATTTAAGGATATTTTAATCCATGTGTTGAGATGTTGGAGGATAAAATAGGTTTTGAAAGGTTTTAGGCGAAATAGGAAAAAAAAAAAACAGTTTGACCAAAAAGTTACATAACCAAAAGACACAACCATGTCCTTGATTGTGTCTCTTACAGTAAGTAATGTGAGTTGATAGACTAAAAAGTTATACGACTGTGTCTCTGGTCGTGTCTCTTACAGTAGGTAACATGGGCTAGTAAATTAGGAAGTTACATTACCGAAAGACACAACCGTGTCCCTAGTCGTATCCCTTACAATAATGAAGTGTAACTCAATAAGTTACATGGCCAAAAAGACACGATTGTGTCCTTAACTGTATCATAAGCTTTCTACATTTAAATTGAGTTTTTCCTCTCTTTTTTTTTTTTGTTTTACTCCTTTATTATTTCTAAAGTAAACCCCTTTAGTGTTTCATTAAGTGAATTTAAGGAGAATTAAATGACCAAAAAGTGAGTTTTAGCTAGGAAAAATCATTTATCCAATATTTAAGAAGTTTAATGAATATTCATTGTTTTTAAGATTTGAAGCTAAGCTTAGTTCATCGGTAACGAATTCCAAATATTAAGATACGTAACACTTGCTTATTGTAAGTGAGTGTTAGGATAGCAAAAATTAAAATGAATTAAATGTATATTCGATTTATGTATCCTTTTGTTGCTTATGTTTGGCTCGTCCTAGGAGCCTGGAGTGACAAATCCATAAAGGGGAACCCTAATGATCCTTGCAACGCATTGTCCTTAGTGAAGTCTCACTTGGAAATGATCGAAGGTAGATCTAAGACGTTGTAGAGAGACTCAAAGAGGCATGCCCAATATTAGATTGTAAAGAGGTCTAAAGAGGCATGCCCAAAAATTATGTTATGATACAAATTGTGATGTGATCGGGTTATGAAAGACTGCTAATGTGTGCTTATGTGACCAACTTAAATGCAAAGATATTTAAATGAATTGTGTGATTTACTTGTTTTGCATTCCTATGTATGTAAATATGTATCGTTTGATCACGCACATGTATTTATGTGTTGCGTACTAGGTTTCAACTCACTTTATTATAATTTTAGATGTGGAATTTACAATTGTACTGCTTGATTTCAATAACTTATAGAGCTAACTGTTACTGCCTTAGGAATGAGAAGAGTGAGGACCACGTTTGATATTGAAGATTATCCTAGAAAATTAAATTATAAGATTATTTAGTCTTATATGGTAATGATAATTAATTGGACGTTAATATTTCTTAATTATAAGTTATTATAATATTATTTAGAGATTTAATTGTATAAGATTGACTGGAGACTTTTATAGTATTATTTGAAGTTTTTAGTTGAATATTACGCTTAATATGTTATTAGAAACTAAGGATACATGGTGATCTATATTATCCTAGATTCTAGGGTATTACAATGGTTGTTCCAGAAAATGGTTTGATGCTCTTCCATTTGGTTTTTTTTTTTTTTTCCTTTCTTTGAAGGATGAGACGGTAAGGGAAAGAAATTTTCTTTGAAGAACAAATTCCTACTTCTTCTAATACTTTGGCAATACGTACAACATCCTAGCTAAATCCTGATCCCTGTCGGTCATTACAAGTTAAATTTATAGTGGCTAGGTGTTGGTCTGAGAATTAGCCAAGTGTTGAAATTAGAAATTCAAAGGCTTAGGTATCATATTATGGAGCTTACTTAGTTTCCTACAAGCACCTTCTACGTTCCAGTCGTATATAAACATAGCATTGAAGTATTTTTCACCTATATTTGGTGAGATATAACAATATATAAGTATACACATTCATAACCAAGTGTTTCTAGGAGTTTCTGTCTTACTAGGTGCATGTTTAATATAATTTATTCATTTCATAACCAGATAGTTTATTTCTTTTGTTACCAATGGATACATATTACTCTAATCTTATTGGAATTACAATTACTGCATTTATCTTTATTACATGTTATGCCATAGGATAAACAAAATAAAATATAAGGTCTTGGTTCTATCTCAAGTTAGATTACTAGAATTATATATATATATATATACATTCATACGATTATTGTGACATATCTTCTTAGATATCAAATTTTATAGGCACATACGTACGAAACAATATAACCTTTCATTATTTGCATTATTTAATATATTTATTGCTTATTCTTAATATTGCTTCAAAGAAGATTACTTAACATGGAACCTTTTTTCCCAAATCTACGTGAGCCACCACAATTATTTAATAGGTATTCAATAATTAATTGTTAGTTTAAATTTAAGGATTATGTGGTGATTATTAGCATTGTAAGGTCATATATATATATAGGTATTACTATTCCCCCTAAATAATACCATATTTTAATACTAAGTTGTTGTACTCTGTCTTAATGATTATAGGTCTAGTAGTATATCTCCAAATGTTACGTTATGTCTTAGAGCTTGAATTATTGATTTTCAATAATTAGCAAGTTATAATAATATACCTTACTTTTTAGTTATATTGATATTTTGTTAACTCATTTTCAGTATCCAAGTTCACAGGATCACTTCCACTAATTCCTTTGGCCCCATCATTAAATTCTGAGCTTAAACGGTGAATTTTATTTTTTTGATGAAAAATCTTAAAGTTAAGTGCTACAACATAGTTGCTAGTTTGCAGGATTTACACCTTTTTTCCAAAATCTAAGCTCATAGGATTACTTCTTCCAATAATTTTTTTCCTAGTCGCATTGCAAAATTTGAGTTTACATGGATTATTCTTTACAAATATTGTGAATTTAAGCACTTAACCTAAATCACCTCATCTAAATTTACATTTTTTAGTATAGTTAGTTCTTTAACCATATTATAATTATTTTGTTTTCTCCTTTTTCAAAATGTAAATTTATATGATCACTTTAACTAATTCATATAGCCTTATTATGAATCTTTGACCTTAATCCTAATGCTCTCACTGATATTCTAGTTTAGGTACTAATATTCTATTTATTGAATTGTGAGGTCTCTCATGTTCCAGTTTTTTACCTTTATGAAAATTAGTTTTTATTATGGTTTTCTATTGTAAAGAAAACTCATTACCAGTGCGTGATTTTTATGAAAAAACACACATCCTCCTTGCTTCTTCAGTTTGGACTAGTACTGTGCTCTACCAATGCAAAAACCAGCGTGAACATAGGTTTTTTCTTTTTCTTTTTTCTTTTTAAAGAATGACATGAAATCGTGATAGCTTGTTTACTTCAAGGCAATAAAGAGGAAATTGAATAATTATTTCCAAGTTACTTTCTATTAGAAAAATTTGCATATTTACCATCGAAATTAATAAATATTACATAATTATAAATTATATAAAAAATAACGTTGTTATGTTGTATATGTTTATACCTATGTGGCACATAATACATAAATAGTAATGTCACATCTTGAAAATTCAATATTTAATTTTGCATCTTCAAGATACATTATAGCAACGATATTTTAGTAATTTTTTATATAATTTATAATTATGTAATTTTTTTAGGGTCAATAGACATGTATTGCATTCTTTTACTTGGTTTTTTTTTTTTTTTTTGCCAATATTTATTGGAAAATTTGTTAGGAGATGCTTACCGAGGTAATTTTTCATTTTTCAATTCTTCTCTAAAGGAAATACTCTCCATGGAGAATGAAAACTTATGTTAGCAAAATGGAATGGAATAGAATGCATATGTAGTAGAGTTTGTTTAAAAAGGCCTTAATTACTAGATGTCATAAGTAGGTTGAGCATTAAATAAGTCCTTCATCTAATGAAGGTAAAATGAAATCATGATCTCGACCCCTCAAAAGAGGAATCTAATTCCCTCTCAAAATTGGAATTGCAATTCTACTTTTTAAAAACACTTGTAAATATGAGAAGGAGAGTGGAACCTGGAATCATGACTTCATTTCGATCTGGTCCTACATACCTAAGACGACATCAAAATAATGTGGCAAACATACCCTTAGTAAAATCATAGATTGAAAAAATAATCCATAATGGTGAGCTTATATAGAGTGGATAGGGTATGAGCCTTACCTTATGGATACCAGTTTCAAAATTTTGTTACTTGTATCTTATCTTGTAACATCCTAGAACCACCCTATACCATATAAATGTAAAAGGTATAGAGTACTTTGTAGAGTTTATATATTCTTTTTCCTTATAAATTTCAATATGGCTAATTTTTTTTTTTCAAAACATAAAACACACCTAACCATTTTTTTTTTCAAAAAGAATTGCTCAATTCAGCTGATCTTTTAAATGACACCAATAAATAAAATCCATTGAAGTTTATTTCTGATAATTGAGGAGTTGTCTTCTAGAGATGAAGTATTGGCTTTACTAAGAGAGAAGTTATCTAAATCCTAATAGTAGATGAAGGATATTACTGATAAACATAAAGTGGACATGATGTTTCGACCTAGAGATATGGTATTTGTTAAGCTGTAGCCTTATAGACAACTTTCTTTATCTTAAGGCCAACAATAGAAGCTATCTAAACATTATTATGGACCCTACAGAGTGATAAAAAAGATAGGGACATGTGCTTATGAGGTGGCTCTTCCACCTTTTTATAAGATATATAACATATTTCATGTACCTATTCTTAAGAGGGCTCATGCATCTCAGTTACCCTCTTTAGATTTGATTTGATAGCAAATCACTCATTATTGACGCCTCTCTCTATAGTTGGAACTTAAGTTGTACTTAGAGGGGGAACTTAGATTCAACAATTATTGGTTCAGTAGAAGGGTTTGTCGATGGAAGAGACATCTTGCGAAGACTACAACAATTTTATTTAGACATATCCATATTACAACAATGAGGACAAGATTGTTTTTCCAAATGGGGAGAAAATTGATACACTGAAAATAAAATGAAGTGCTCCAAGGCCTAGATGGCTTGAAGATTATATTATACAATGATAATAGAATAGACATACAGTGTCAAAATGGTAAATCAATTACAGTAGCATGTAAAGATTAGTAATAGTAGTTGTATATAGTTGTAGTAGAAGATTTAGGTAGGAAAAGATATTAAGTGTAGTAACAAACTATAAAAGCTATAGAATAACAAAAAATGGGGCATCAGTTCCTTCCCCAATAAAATTGTTAGGAGTCTTCATTGACTTGAACAAGCCATTCCATCTTCTCCATATCTTACATAAAACCATTACTAAAAACACATAAGTGATTGTTGATTATAAAAACATAATTGCAATATCAAGATACATGATACAAAAAAATAGAGAAAAAAAGAGAGAAACATTACCTGGTGCAACCATGTGTAGAGAAGAAAGAAGTATAAGGTTTATTTAGTTATCCATTAGGCTTACGCTATGTTCTCTAGTAGGCCCATCACTAAGGTTTAGGTTTTTAGGGTTTTTCTTATGTTTAAGGTTTCAATTTGTCGTTATGTGTATATAGGGTTTAGGGTTTTCCACAATTAGGGTTTTTATATTCGTTTTAGGGTTTCGAATTAAATTTGATCAATTTTAAACTTATTTAATCTTGTTGATCATGGGGAATATCTAAGGTACTTGGGTTCAACTCTAGATGCGAACTGTAAAAATTACGAGGTTTGCAAAAACATATTACTTATAATATGTATTTGACTGGTTTTGATATTTTGATAACATATTTTCACTAAAAAAATGTTGATTTTTAAAACATTAAGTTATCTCTAACATATCGTTATATGTCTAATTCAATATTTTAGTTTTGAATAAATGACAATGCAAATTGTTATTTTGCATTTATAATAAAAATAATTCATTTATACTCTATAATTTTACGAAACAAAATTTTTGTAGGGATGCCGCCAAGATAGTTTCTATTACATGCAAAAGCCATAGAGTTGTAATAGTCTTACTATATAAACCAACATATGATAGTAGCTAGCCTCACAGTCCTTATCATAGATACGATTTACATAAGGCATTTATGACTTCTCGCTTTGAAGTAAGCAGCTCATTCATAATTATAGATAAAATTTATAAATATAACTAAAAACCTTTAGTCAAATTTACATAAAGATACTTATGTTGTCTTATAATCCCAAGAAATATTTACATACCATATTATTTTGATAAGTAAAGTATCATAAGACTAATACATAAACTTAAGAGTACTAATAAAACACTAAAGGACTCATTTGTTCAACCAATTAATTCTCACTCTCCCATAGCACTTAAAAAAGAAGTTGACCTTAAGATAGTTATATCGCGACATCTTAATCAAAACCTACAAGAAAATCTATAAGAATATGATCAAGATGGAGACTTAAGAATGCATAACAAACATAAACATGGTTTTCAAACAATTAATTATGTACAATGCAACACACAAATGCCATCACACAAGGTGGTCCGGTCCGTTGTGAAATCAGAGTAATTTTACTCGCTCTAATTCAGATTAAGGAGTTTTCATATTTATGCAACAACTCACAATCAAATATAGGTTTGTATAATGAAGATACTACTCCTCCCATGACTATTGTTTGAACCATTACCCTCATCCTTATCACAACCTCCTCTCTTATCGCTTAGTTCGACTAAAGATGAAAAAAAGATCATTATGTTATCTAGTGCTATCTTTTTTTCAAAGTATCAGTATTTGGTTGAAGATTCCTAATTATCCCCTAAAGGCTTACAATGCATGTCTAATTGTTGTATTTAGGTCGCTTATAATTAAGTTTAGTTTAAGGTATTCAAACAATCTCACACCACTCAATTCACAACAACTACCAAAACACAAGTATTCAGATACATGCAAGCATATGTACAACCTACAAGCACAATCACATATAGTCCTAGTCTCCAAGTATTTTAATATAATACTCCAAAATAAAATAATGTATTAAACCCAACGTACTTGAATTACTCGGTTTTTACACTTAACTTGACGCAGATCAACTCGTCTCCTCTTATCCAATAATGTAAGTATTCTTTTAGTATTTAATATCCCTATGATATATAAGCTTTAAATTATGACTTGATTCAATTTTCCAAATATATATATATTACTTATTACTGATATTTTCTAAGCTAGTTCCTAAATCGGTTTCCAAATCCTATTTCGATTTAGGTTCTAATTCAATTTTTTACTACAGTGTTATACGTGAACCCTAAGAACTAGTTTTGAGCCATGATGTGAAATTAATCACATTATACTCGGGTATTTTAAATATAACTTTTGGGCCTTAACTAGTATTCTAGCCTATATGGTATACCCTAATCTTAATTTAACTATCAAATTTGCTCTCGATATAAGAAAAATTTACATTTTTCATATAATCCACTAAAATTAAGTTTCTTATCAGATTTATTTAATATTATCAATTTTAACCTAATATTTTCTATTTATTACAAATTTAATTTCACATATTATCAATTTACACATATTTACTACATAATACACATAATAATCACATCTAACACTCTAAATACCACAATTATCATACTACATTAGATATTAACATCTTAAAACACTTAATTATACACTAAATCAATAATTATCCAATTAATTACTAAATTAGCCCAAAATCACCAATTATATATATCATTTAAAGGCCTAAAAATTATCTAAAAATTTCCAAAATTCATTTCTAAAAAATCTCTTTATAGCACTGTTCTATATCCTCTAAAGCCTACACAAAAAACTTAAGCTCAAAGCTACACTATTAAGACTATTTTTTCTAAATTGAAATAAGCTACGGTTTGTGTGATTTCTTAAGTACTGTATATTTCTAAATGTAAATTCATCAAATCAATATTTTTCGCTAAATCTACATGCATATAAACCTTAAAATACCAAATTTCATAATTTTCTAAATACATTTAATATTTTTACAAAATTAAAAAAAATCGAGTTAAAAATCAGACTCACCTATCCAATCGGCATCCAACCACTAGTACTGGCCTCAAGTGTGTTAGCAGCAAGGGGTGGTTGGGGTAGGGTGTGGTAGTGGTGCCCATTCATTTCTAGGTGGCCATTGGTCATGGGTTCTTTCTCTAAGCCTTAATTGCATATTAATTTTGTTATTTTTTTGTAAAATACCCTAACTCTCTTTTTCTGTTTTTTCTCTAATTTTCTTTTATTCCTAATTGATCAAATGAGTTCCAGTTTATGTTTGGGGTATTTATAGAGTTGCTTTGACTTTTTTCTTTCAATTTTTGGTTAACATTTGGCCCTTATCTCTTCTTTTTTTACTTTCTAGTTGATCTAATTTAATTGGCTAATTGTTTCTTCTTAATCCCTAGCTTGCCACAACCTTAATCTAGACAATTCCTTACTTTTTCTTTGGTTTTTTTGCAATTTTCTTTAATTATGTAGTATTAATTTAGTATATTTCAAGCATTTTAAGTAATTTCGGGTGTTTTTTCTTACACATAAATACACATAAAGTACAAATAAGTACCTATAAACATTATTTATATTATTTTATGATTTTTAATGTACATATGATTTATTTTTATTGATTCGTTAGTTATTAGAATTTGTTTTACATATTCTCGATAAATAAAGAGTAATATGCCTAGAATTTAATATTATAATATTTGATTATTTTATTACTTATTTTTCTAAATTCAAATTTACGAGGTCACTTTTATTAATACTCCTAGCTTCGTCATATGATTTAGACTCAATTGAATAACTTTATCCAATTGTCTTAAACTTTACATATCGATTCCGAACTTCCAGTTACAGGGCTTACAATTTCAACACATATTTTGCAAAACTCGAACCAAACCCAATACCCTTAAGGGGTTTCCTAGAATCTACTCCAAAACCCTAAAGGCTTTTTACCCTATTTCTAGAACTCATTTCTATAAGTTTTTAAAAATTCATTAACGACCCGATGTGACCTACCCTATAAGGTTTTTAACCCTTTTTTTTTTCTTTTTGTTTTTTATGCATGTTGCCAAGCCTGGTGAAATATATTCAAAACACTAACCATAGTAGAGAAGAATGTAATATGTGTTTTTACTATAGATAAGGGGCTAAGCTAATTAGTTGATAACTATTGAGATGATTATATATATATGTATTAGCATCATATCAATAATTGTTAATGAGTAGAAAGTAGTTTCATTCTAATAATTATGAACAAAAAAACTACTAAACATTAGAAAGTAGCAATAGCAATGGTATCTATCGAAGATTTTGTTGATTAACAGATTACTAAGCATTCTTCCCCAAACATTTTGGTGCTTCATTGAATAACATATAAAATACTAGAACACACTATCAAATGCATGACTAATTCATAAACAATTGTTGTGTGTTGTTTAATGGAAATAAAGTAAAGAAGCTTGAAATAATTCCTTCAATATTTCCTCCAAAAAAGTTTTAGGCAAAATATCAATTTTGTTGATTTTTCTTTTACTTACAACAATATATGGTATTGATATGTATTATATTATTATTTTGTTTAACAGGTTCAATTTTTCTCATTGGGTTTTTCATAAATCCCAAAATCTAACTTGAAACCCCATAGGTTTTGAATCACATCCTATAACCCATCCTAAAACTCTATAAAATCTAAACCAATAAAGACCCTATAAGGTTTTTATTAGGTCGAACGAGTCAAGTACCCTATAATGACTTACTCGGTGACATCTTAATTTTATGTGGTAACTTTAGCTACTTTCATGTTCGATTTGTGAAGTTTAACCTAGTTCAAAAAACATTGATTAGAGTCCCAAATTATCAACTTGAAAACCAACAATATTATAGAATATATTCTAATGAGTAGTTCTAATATCAACAAATAAGGTAAATTTGACCCCTCGATGACATGATTCTAGAACCTTCACCTTTTAGACTAATGAATGCAAATAAATCTTGACAATAGGAATATTTGATGAAGTTGCGATCATGTAAACACAAAAACAAACCTCAAGACCATTAACAAAGCAAATGAATAGCAAGTTGCCAAGATTTATTTGCAAGTAAAAGATTACTATGTTACAACCAAAAATATACATGACTGTCATATGTGCAAAAAAGAAGGTAATTGCTTAATTAAGCCATTAATATTATCTTTCTCTCTAAAACTACAATCTACCTATCTCTTCATTGCATATTTGTTTTGCTAACAACCAAAATCAAAGGAATGAAAGAGGGAAAAAAGGAAAAAAAAAATGAAAGATTGGACGGAAAAGTTAAACTCTTCATTTTTTTCACTTCAATGCTCTTTCCATTAGCTTCCTTCCACCAATGCTTGTTGTTACTTTTCATTATTTCATATGGAATAAACACCACATCTACATCTTTCACTGAAAATAACCTAATAAAGAAAAGCAATTGTTAAGAGATTCAAGTACACACACACATACATACTATTAATCAATGTTGTCAAACATAGGTTAACTCACTTGATCTAATCTAGTTTGACCCAACCTCTCCATAAAATTGGTTCCAATCACCCTTCTTAACCCTCATTAATAATAATCATGATTTGACCATGTTGATCAATCAATCCAACTTGGTTTCTATAAGAACTTAATGGATATTTCCGGATTAAAATATATTGTTTTTTTTAATATTTTCTAGAAAATATACCGATTTACTAAAAAATAAATATAGATATGAAATACCCTAGTAAGTTTAATATTTTATTTAAGTCATAAACTCACTTAAGTTAGTATCGTGAGACATCGAAATTAAAGTTTCGATTTGATTATTTTAAAATCTTTATTTTACGTATATATTAAGTATATTAAATTTTATATTTTACGTANTGGTATTTATAACCTCACCACACTTGGTATTTACTCACATACATAGGTGGATATAATTATACGTTTTCTTTAAATCCTTTATGCCCAGAAACTAGAATTTAGAACCTAATATTCTATCTACGTTGTCCCATGTACGAGTCTACTAGGGAATTTACACACATGATCAATAGTTGCCCCTCTAGGGATCTGTTACTATGGACCCCTAAAGCGAATGAGTCAAGCAAAATTGACAACTAAGATCAATTAAGTCGAATATAGGTTAGTCCAGTTAGACCATTTCTAACCTAGCAAGCGCAAGCACAAGCAACAACAAACATCACGTACTTGAAATCGCTCCCAAAATCGAATTCAATGCTTTGATTTTAAACCTAAACAAAACTTAGACCTTAACACAGGAGATTGAATACCACAAATCTAAAAGAAAACAAGTAGCACATTAACTCTTAACGTCACCTTTTTAGTTTAAGCATATTATGTTATTATTCTTTGACTCAACGATTTCTTTCAGAACCTTAATTAAATAGATCATAAGCACATAAAAAACTTGTAGGTAGGACTTAATCTTAGAATACTTAAGAGTTAATGTGCTACTTGTTTTCTTTTAGATTTGTGGTATTCAATCTCCTGTGTTAAGGTCTAAGTTTTGTTTAGGTTTAAAATCAAAGCATTGAATTCGATTTTGGGAGCGATTTCAAGTACGTGATGTTTGTTGTTGCTTGTGCTTGCGCTTGCTAGGTTAGAAATGGTCTAACTGGACTAACCTATATTCGACTTAATTGATCTTAGTTGTCAATTTTGCTTGACTCATTCGCTTTAGGGGTCCATAGTAACAGATCCCTAGAGGGGCAACTATTGATCATGTGTGTAAATTCCCTAGTAGACTCGTACATGGGACAACGTAGATAGAATATTAGGTTCTAAATTCTAGTTTCTGGGCATAAAGGATTTAAAGAAAACGTATAATTATATCCACCTATGTATGTGAGTAAATACCAAGTGTGGTGAGGTTATAAATACCACTTTATTATTCTGTTGGCCTAATGTAAGATAATTAAATTGTTGTTTGTATTATTATAGTATATTTGCATTTCTACATGTGAATGATTTGGTGTGGCATGCGTATGCATTCGTACACCCGTATTAGGCTTCGGCTCGTTCCTTTCTTTTTCAAGTATTGGATCTGTAGACTATTTTATTTTTTAGGAGCCGCATGTTGATGACATTCAAGAGGAGGATGGAGTCGAGTACCATTATTTTTATGATGATTAGGATAAGGTGATATTTATGTTACTAGTGGTTTATATTTTACTAAGGGATTTGTATTTTGAGGAGATGGACTCCTTTGATATTTGAAGACTTTATTTATCTGACTTATTTTATGTTTTGGTTGTGAGTTAGGACGCTTCTAAACTCTGTTGGATGTTTCTAGTTTATATGAGGTTATGAGTGGATGCAGTTTTCTACTCCCTTATGGATTATATATATATATATATATATATATTATGTAGTATGATTCTTTATGTTTGTGATTTGTGGACTTAGAAGCCAAGATATATTTAGAATATGTGGCAAGTTATAGCACCCATATAAGTTCTCGAGGCGTTACAAGATAAAAGAAAAACAAAAATAAACCATGAAAGGTTTTCGACTTTCAATTCTCGAGGATATAGGTAATTTTATTACATTTTAAATAAATATGAATTATATTATCATATTTTTTTTACCCTAGTTTGACCTTATCAACCCTTAACCCCTTCTCATCCCTAATTCAACCTTTCAATCTAGGTTTGACAACATTACTATTATAGTTGTTAAAACCCCGATGCTACTAATGTGATTTTATAGGTTTATAATTTTAGGAATCTCTTCTGAGTTAACTCGTATATAAAATTATTTTCTTATAAAAACTTACTTTTTTTTTACCGATTTTACATGTCAAACTTGATAGAAACTTATGTTTTTAACTAAGTGTACTGATTTTACGTATATAGGTTAAATGAGCAAACAATAAATAAATAAATAAATATATATATAACACTATGTTTCTATTATCCCATTGCTTATTAATACATCAAATCGTCTTCCTTATCTTATTCTAATTTTTTTCCTTTTTCTCTCTCTCCCAATCCCTTCATTAATATACATAGCCTCCATCTGGGATCCAACTCTAATTGAAAAGTTTATGAAAAAAAAAACCATATATTTAAGTTTATAATATTAACAAATGAAAATGATTTGAAACATTTGGTTTTCTATAACTTATTGCTATTTTCAAACAAATAATGGTATAAAAATTTTGTTTTGACGCTACTTATCCTTATTCCATGATCGTTAAATTATAGATTAATAATTTTTTATAGAAAAAGAACTTAATTTCTTCATCTTTATTTACATCATGTATTTCAAAATTTTTATAACTATTATAAGCATATATATGGCCTTTTGAAAACTATTCTATATAAGTTGTAAAAATTTACATCTCTACGTTTTAATTTTATATTCTGATTCTACATACCATTTAGTGATTCTAAGTAGAATCACGAGTTTGATAACCTCAATTACTATAAATAAAGTTAAAGATTCTTTCATATTTTTAAGGGTAAATATAAGGATTAAGATTACAAAAAAAAAAAAAATCCCTTTAATATTTTATTTGTTGAAATAAATTAGTGAAAAATTATTGGAATATAGTAAAGAATAATATTTTGGACCTGATCATGATATATCAAAAGAAAAGATTCAATAAATATTTGCTTTTACTATTAAATATGTTTTGGTGTTTAGGATTTGGTTTTTTACTTTGACCAATATTGCATTTAGGAATTTATGTTAATAAATATTTAATGTCATTTTAAAATAATTCTACTAACACGTACAATACAAAACCATCTAATCAAAATCAATTTATAATAATATTAATATAGTTTGATATTTGGTGTACTTTTTTTTAAGGAAAAGTATAGCTAGTTATTTTACAGTTTTTGTCCTTATACGTGTTTTTCCTATTTAAGTCCTCAAACTTAAATAAAATATAGAACAAATAAAAAGATAAAACATCAGAAAAATAAAAGAAATAATTCTAAGGGAAGCTATTATGACTATCCCATTCATTGTTATCTCACCTAAGGTTAATCACCATTCATCCAGGGGCTAATTATATCATTATAAAAAAACCTAATGTTTGTTGGTGGTTGAAACAGTTCCTTTAGTGATAGAAATATTTTTCCCAGGGTCAAAATTAATTTTTCAAGTCAAAACATGTAATGTAATTTGACATATTGTGAGCTCCTTTGCAAGAAAAGCCAACTTTTTAAAATTAATTCTTTGAAGGTTTAGCTAGGTAGCTCATTTGAAAATTCATTAAAAAAATAGGTAATTTAAGTTGATTGTAGCTTTCAACAAGGCTTTAATCGGACTTAAATTGCTTATTTGATAAAGAAAGGATGTTTAGTATAAGTCGGGGTCCATATGAAACCGAGCTTGTAATCTTATTACATTGAATTATTTCAAAAATTGTTTTTTACATATACTTATTAGACTCATTAGTTATATACAAGGGAAATTTTATTTTTAGGACCTAGGAAACTTGAGCTGATTATCAAAACAAAAAATCAATTTGGTTTGTTGAAAATCGAACTCGAAATGCAAGAAACTTGATCTATGTTATTGCTATCAGGATGGTGATAGCGGTGATTAGGTTTCCTAACATGTTGGTAAATGACGATCCAAATTGCTGTCTCATATTTATAGCAAAACTAATTCATTTGTACTCCTAATTTTATGAAACAAAATTTATGAGGTAACTTCAACTAACTTTCATGTTTAATTCATAAAGTTTGACCTATTTTAGAAAACATCAATTACAACCCCAAATCATTAACTTGGGAACTAGCATTATACAAAATAATTGCAATAACAATAGATAATCTTTCAATGAGTAGTTCTAATGTTGACTTAAATAAGATAAGTTTAATCCCTCATTCACATGGTTCTATATCCTTCACTTCCCATTTCCTAGGCTTGGGAATGCAAATAAATCTTAACAATAGAAATATCTAATAAAGTTGCCATGAAGTAGACACAAAAACAAATCCAAAGGCCACTAACAAAGCCAACAAATAGTAAGTTGTCATATCCTTAGCCACATCTTCACTCAACACAATTTCTTTTAGCTTCCCAAAAAAATAAATAAATAAATAAATAAGAAAAGAAAAATAGTACATAGAATTCAATAGGACGATCACTGTTATGTTTGATTTTAGTTTCTTGTACTTATACTTCCATCAGAAGCCATTCAAAGAAAAATCCAAATAAGAACACTTTTTTTCAACCAATTTTTATTGATCTCTCAACATTTCAATTCTCAATACCAAAGTTATTAAGCTTGCCATTTTACCTAAAATCGCTAGAAGGTTTATAGGATTAAAACGCAAAATTAAAATGTAAAAATATAAGTTTCTATAACCTCTAAAAAATAGCTTTAAAAAACTATCGATACCCTTATAGTAGTTATAAAAAGAAAAAAAAAAC
Organism: Lumnitzera littorea; assembly: GCA_024138015.1. Taxonomy (NCBI): domain Eukaryota; kingdom Viridiplantae; phylum Streptophyta; class Magnoliopsida; order Myrtales; family Combretaceae; genus Lumnitzera; species Lumnitzera littorea. Next base: position 72,459,920 of record JAMXBB010000011.1, on the reverse strand, counting down.
TTAAAATACATTATGGGATTAAATAAATGAAGAAATCAAGTACTTTTTCCATAAAAAAAATATCTAAATTTATAATCTAATAGTCATGAAAAAAAATAAGTAGAGTTAAGAATAATTTCTTTTTTTCCATTATCTTGTTAAAAGAACATAAAACTGAAGAGAAATAAATATTTCAAGTCATTTTACTTTATTAATGATATAAAATTAAATATATATTTTTTTTCTTATAAATTTTTCTATTGGAGCTGAAACCTAAATAAAGGCTACAAATATTTAAATATATTTTTTTTTCTTATAAGTTTTTCTATTGGAGCTCAAACCTAAATAAAGGCTATCAAGAGAGAAATTTAGGAAAAAAATTGGAATAGAATAGTGAAGATGATTTAATGCCTTAATAATTAATAGGATTATATTTTTTTCATTTTTGAACATTTAGCTCATATATGTAGAACCAATAAAATAGATTAAAAATACAAGTTTCTATTGAGTTTGACATGTAAAATCAGTTAAAAACATAAGTTTTTACAAAAAAATAATATTACACACAAGATAACATGGAATAACTTTCTAAAATCATAAACTTGTAAAATTGTAAGGGTAAAATCACGATTTTGATAATTATATTCAATACCATAAAAATAGTCGTTAAATCACTCTAAAGTGATGTAATGATTATGAAAATAGAAAAAAGATAAAGAACAAAGATTTTGAAGTAAAAGATTATTATGTTACAACAAAAAATATACCTAACTATCATTTGTGCAAAAAAGAAAGTAATTGCTTAACTAGGCTATTAGTGTTATCTTTCTCTATAAAATTGTAATCTTTCCATCTCTTTCTTGCTTATATGTTCTATTAACAACCAGAATCGAAGGAAGAAGAGAGGGAAAAAGGGAAAAAAAGAAAGAAAGATTGCATGGAAAAGTTAAACTACCCAGTTTATCCCTTTAATGCTCTTTCAATTAGTTTTCTTCCTTCTTTTTCCCCCATTCCTTCCTCCAATGTCGATTGTTACTTTTTATTATACCTTATGAAATAAGCACCATACCTATATCTCTTATGGAAAATAAGCTTGATAAAGAAAAGTAATTATTAAGAGATTCAAGTAAGAGTCCATATATAACATGTTTTATACACACACATAGATACTATTAGTAAAGCTAAAGATTCGTCCCTGCTTTTAAGGATACATATAGATCTAAGTTATTTTATGAGATTACAAAAATAACCCCTTTAATATTTTATTTGTTGAAATAGATTAAAAGAAAATTATTGGAATATAATAAAGAAAAATATTTGGAATTATTCATGATATATCAAAAGAAAAGATTTAAAAAATATTTGCTTTTACAATTAAACTTTTTTTGGTGTTTAGGACTTGTGTTTTTGCTTTGACTAGTATTGTATTAGGAATTTATCTTAACAAATATTTTGCGTGATTTTAAAACGTGTACATTAGAATACCATCCATGCGAAATCAATTTATAATAGTATTTCTATAGTTTGATAGTTGATGTATTTCTTTTTTCAAGAAAAGCATAGAATTATACCTTGATAGAAAGTTATTTTTCAATTTTTGTCTTTATATATATTTTCCACATTTAAGTCTTCAAACTTAAATAATGAAAAGAACAAATAAAAAGGCAGAATAGGAGGAAAATCATAGAAATAATCCCAAGGAAAGCCATTGTGACTATCCCTTCTTCGTAATCTCACCCAAAGTCGGTCTATCATTAATCCTTAGTTTAGTTGTACCACTACAAAAAACTTAGTGGATCTCAACCAATCTTTATCAATGGGATGTAGGATTTACTACCGCTGGGAACAAGGGAAAATTTATTTATTTATTTATTTATTTTAATAGACATGTCATCCAAAATTTTAAGGTAATACATAGCAACCCACTTCTCTAATTGCGTCATACAGGTATTCACATTTAAATTGGACGATACAGGATCTGCCTAAAGAGCTGGGAAGCAATAAAATGGTGTTTCTTTCTTCTTCTTTTTTTTTTTCATGGTTGCACGATTACGGAAGGGGCATCCAAGCGCTAGCAAGTGCTTCTACTAGAACACATAGACTCTGCTTTGCCATGCATGGTTCGGCAGATTTTAAGCAGATGTAGAAGGTTATAAGGTAGCCTTTTATAAAATGTATGAAGTACTCTTAATTATTTTTTAAAAGATTTAAAAGTTTTCATGCTACTAAATGTTGGAAACTGTTGCAAGTGCAATTGAAATGCAAATAATCCTAACTAAAAAATTATCAGATGCGGTCGTGAGGAACTATCCACAACAACAACCCCAAAAATATTGACGATAGGACTAATAATTCATATTATCGTATCATGTCTCATTTTTACATTTAAACAGGTTCTTTTTCGAAAAATCTAAATTGGCAATACAATCTATTTATTAATCATCTATAAAAACCTGAACTCATGATTTAACATGTTTTGTATTTGAGTTGAATCCATTTATATTAAGGTTAACAATTTATATTACCATTTCGTATTTTGTTTATTTTAGATTTGATACCATTTATATGATCAATACTGCTAAAGGAGGCAACTTCATTAGGATAAGCCTAGAGGAGGCTTATGATTTGGTTCAAGAGATGGTCTCAAATTCATTTGATTAGCAAGGTAAAAGAATTGTAAATTTAATATGCTCACAACGAAAATGGCTACTCTTTCTAACAGTACCAATAAAGCTGTTGATACCAAATTAAGTATGAACCAAGCAACTATGTGTAAGGTATGGGAAGGAGTAGATAATGGGGAAAGCCATGACTATCAGTTTGGGAATTCATTTGCTTAGGAGCCTAATATCAAGGGGGTTAATTATATGAACAATTTTCGGGGAGGAGAAAATAATTGGAGCCCTTACTCTAACACCTACAATCCTGGTTGGAGTCAGCATCCAACTCTCAAATATGGAAATAATCAGCAAAACAACTAGAGTTTCCCTACACTCTCATTACCACAACAGAATAACCAATAGCAATAGCAACAGCCAAAGGAGAGGGCGAACATTGATCTATTGAGAAGGGCGTCTTGCCAAGAAGCTGCACTTTAGCATGTCCAAGAGCAGTTCAGAAAATTTAAAAGAAAAAAAAGTTGAGTAATATATTGCAAGGTGTTGCTTTACTAAGTAATACTGAGAAGAATCCTAAGGATCGTCTAAACTCTAAAAGCAACTATGACCTCTCAACCTAGACCGTCAAGAACCAAGGATGTTAAAGCAATGGACGATAAAGAGAATAGGAGTTATCTATTGACTTATACAAATATATGGTAGAGGGAGACCCCCTAGATGATTCATGCTTTGAGAAGTAGCTTGCGAAGGAGGAAGAGGCTAAGAAAGGAGGAGGAGTGGAAAGTGTTGATGAATGCAATTTCGAAAGTTATGAGTCTGGATAGTGCTAGAATATGGGATCTCCATCATAACCATTGATGAAAAGCGAAATACTTTGATGAAGATGGTACCTAAAGAGGAGTGTGCAAGAATGTGCGTAGAATCCTATATGGCAAAAGGAAGAATCTCCAAGTTTTGAGGAGATGTGAGCGTAGAAAAGAAGAGGAGAAAGATGAGAAGCAAGAAAGTTATGAAGAGGGTTCGAGTGAATGGAAAGAGGAAGAGGAAGATCCTAGTGAAGGCGTGGAGTTGGAAGAAGTAATGAAGGAGGAAGAGCAAGAAGATGACGAAAGTAAAGCAAATGAAGAAAATAAAGAAGATGGGAGAGTGAGTGATCAAAAGAAGGAACTTAAAGAGAAAAAAACAAGGACATGAGGAAAGAAGAAGAAGAAGATGTTCATGAGAGCGGTGGGGAATGCACTTCAAAGGATAGGCCTTTACCCATCAAGATTGATGATTCCAGGCGAATCATGATCCCTTGTACTATTGTTGGGTATTATTTTAAAAATTCACTCTGTGATATGGGATCTGTGATTAACATGCTTTAGTTTATGATGGCTAGAAGGGTTTAACCCTTGAGGTAATGGAGCCAACCGATGACCACTTAAGATTTGCAAATCATTCCATAAAGAAAACTGCAAGAATATGCACAAATCTGACAGTAGATGTGGCTAGATACAAATTCCCTATGGATTTCCATATTGTTGAGGTGCTCGAGATGGATGGGTCATTAATTTTAGGTTGACATTTGATAGGAATCGACCTCCTAGACTCATTACCCGAGCCAGAGCTAGAGCTAGTGGGTTGAAGAGCATGGTATGGAGGATTCTTTTGCTCCGACTAAGTCCTGAGGAATCCCTCCTGTTACTCGACTTCAAACTGCCCTGCCCCCGCTATTCCGGGCCCTATTCTGTGCTGCTGATTGAAGACCCAAGGTCCTGCCGACCCGGAGCTTGCCCGGACAATCCCACCAATAACTCAGCAAACCAGACCACTAACTCAGCTGTCTTGTCTCTGAGCCTCTTATGTCGGCCGTCGACCTATCAGACCGCCGACCTTCCCTGGCGCTGGCCTGCATCTGTGCTAACCCGGGCCGAGCCTCACCGAGAACGGCACCCGACCAGGTTCCTACCTGCCGTAAGAATAACCTTATGAGCCACTACCAAGTGGCCTATATCACGCATAGAGCTACCTGGATGGTCTCCAGAGCATCTCCGAAGCCCAGTTGAGCTTGTCGAACACAACAGACCCACGGCCAAGCAGATCCGACAGTTGTCCTCTAATACATGTACTATGTCCAAGTGATACTGGATATCCCATTTGCACATATTACTGTTGAACCCTTTCATGTATATTCTTTCCTAGTATTTTCCTTTTTTAGGATGGTTGCCCCTTCTGGTAAACAACTACTTGTCAACACTAGTAATTTACCCTAAAAAACTAGATATAATTACTCACTTATAACGTAGCCATGTCTATCATCCTTAGTATTAATATATATTTATTACCTCTCTAAATTACACTGATTATTTACAAAATTCTTTTATTTTTTACTCTCTACTCTTTACTCTTATCCATACCCTTGAGTAAGGTTTAACAGCAAGTACTCTTACTAGCAAATTATAGAGATAAAAGATACAAAAGTATTTGGACAATTGAGTACCCAAACTTTGAAAACTTAAATTTAAGTGCCCAAAAATAAAAAGGGTATTGGAATTAGTTTCTCCTTTTAACAGACTTTGCAAAAATGATGATATGGCTAACGTGTCAACTTTATTTATGCCCGGTGTATATATTAAAAACAAAACAAACAAAAAAAAAAGGAGAAGGAAAAACAAGCAAAGTCAAACTTTTACGTTGACGCGCAGTAAAAATACAACAATCGAACTTTTCCTTTTTCCCTTTAATCGTCGAAGTATGTTGGTGGGGTATTTCTAGTCACCATTCACTTTCCACCTGACTATCCATTTAAACCACCAAAGGTTGCATTCAGGACAAAAGTTTTTCACCCTACTATCAACAGCAATGATAGCATTTGCCTGGATATCTTGAAAGAGCAATGGAGCCCTCCACTTGATATTTCCAAGGTGTCGCTATCAATTTGTTCGTTATTGACCGACCCCAATCCTGATGACCCTCTAGTTCCGAAGATTGCGCACATGTACAAAACTGACAGGAACAAGTACGAGACAACAGCGAGAAGCTGGACCCAGAAGTATGCGATGGGATAGAATGGTGCAATATATGTTGCACGGGAGGGCTACTTTCCCTTTGGAGTTGGTCTTGCAGTTATGTTTTGTTGGGTGTAGAAACAAGGAAATTCTAGAGAGGAAATATCATCAACGAATAAAAAAGCTCCAAACATATACCATGCAAACTCAATATCATAAAAATATGTTGGGTTCAAAAGAGATGTAACTTGAGAAGTAAGTTATAGAAGAATAAGCTGGAAAGAAGTATGCGCTGGAGATGATTATATATTATCACACTTCTCGGATGAAGTACAAGGTTCTTTATATAAACATACACAGGAGGTAAAAATAAGATAAAAAAGCACCATTAGGTGTTACAATTCAATGCCAGCTAACATCTTTGGCCATAAAGCCCAAATAATGATTGGATAAAGCAAGTAACCATAACAACTTTTTCTAATTGTTGAAGAATAAGTCCACCCGTATTGCTTTACAATGAAGAAATTTCTAGCCGTAATTCCATCGCCAGCACTTTAACATGTAAAACCAACAGCTGGTAATTGCGAATTATATTTTAACATGTTTATTAATGAAAGAGTGGTCTATCTCCTTTTGTAACTGGACTAGAAGGGGGAGGTTGAACCCTCTTTGGGACGCCGTTACCATTTAAAATTGCTTATATGGAATTTATCTTTCAAACCAAAAGAAAAAAAAAAAAAAAAAAGAAACACAACATTGCTGTAATACAAGAAAGGATATACATGTTGTTATAGAATTGCTGTAATACCTGCACACAGTAGGTTCCAAATCTATCTCACCATCCAGTCATATAACCATTATCGACTAAGTATAGCAACAAGTACATCGAAAGGGCAAATTGCAGCAACGTTTCCAGTGCTACTCCATGGGCAAAAACATTATGGGTAACAACATGTACGCTGTGATGACAGAGAGTAGCAATGTCACAGCCAACACGATCAGAGAGTGAATGTTAAAAGGTTGGTCGCATTTTCATTTTTGGTAGACGAAGATGTAAAAGTGTAGTAAAGGCTGAGTTACGAGGAAAAGTGGGATAATGCATAGTTAGTTGGGTGTAGTAAGCAGGAGAACTAATGGGGAGGAAATATTGACTGAATTATGACTTTTTTTTTAATGCCTGTACAACCCAACGTGTAATCTCATCAATTTTTAAATCCCACCATTTGCCACATCAGCATTTTTCTAATGTATATTAAAAAAAGACACCATTTCAAACACCTTTTAATCTTTAAATACTCAACTTCAAGCACTAAACTATCTAAATTTAAAAGTTCAAACACTCTTATATCCTTTATCTTTTTATCTCGTTAATTGTGTGTAATATCAACTTAGTTAATGGTAATGTCCGTCAAACAGCTTGTCAATTACTTAAACCCTACCCCATTTCCATACAATTTTTTAGCTTGGTTCGAACTTATCTCCAATATCACCTCACTTGTCCGTCCTTGGCACGATATATAAACCATTCTTATCAACAGTTGGAGCACTTATGAATGTGAAAGAGAAAAAATTGATACTCTGAGTTACAGATGAGATCTGACTGTTAGCTAGGAAGGTAAAGGAGAAGGATCGATAAGAAGATGAACAAGACAGGCTTTTGATGCCTTAGTACAAGTTTTTAATGACAATGACGAAAGTACTAAAAAAGGGATTTGTTGAAATTAGCGATAGATGAAATGAAGGGCAAGTAAAGGAGTCTTGTAAATTTAGCCCTCCTTGAGGTTGGTTTGGAAGAGTTGGAGGAAAGTCCAGCCGAGGGACTTTAACCCAAGCGTTGAGTGGGAGACAATCCATCATTTTCTTTTTCATTTCTTTTCTATGCATTTTTTTTTATGTGTTTTTCTATTAGTTCTGTTTTTGTATGGTTTTGGTGAGACTGGGTACTATCAGATATTCTCATTTCTTTTGTAGATCATCAGAATCATGTACATAAATAGGAATTAATAAGTGCTAGGTGATGCCAAATCAAATAAATCCCTAGGGTAGTCTCGTTCTACCCCTTTCTTTCATTTTTGTATTACAACAATGAGGATATTGTTGTCATTTAAAGCTAAGAGCAGATATATACGGAAGTGGGATTGGTTGAATTTCTGATGTTTGAATTGTGAAGTTGGGGTTATGACTTGAATTATGTTAACCATATGTTGAATGTCGTTCATACCCCACAACGTATTTTGTCTGCTGTTTACAAGTGCTTATATGGTACATTTGTGTTCATCATTACATTGATTAGTAAAGTTTTGCCAAAATCACACAAAATTTTACAAGTCGTGTATTGATGAAGTAAACAATTCTAAGAAAATTCTTTTCCAATTTTCAATTGAATTGAGATAGTGGAGTAGTAAACTATCTACACAACCTAGGAATTCACTAATAAAGTCTCTGTTTCAAATAATTACCCTATTATTTAGCTTTTGATTCATCATTTGAGACTAAGATAATATATTGAAGTAGACTGAAGTCTTTGCATCTTAGGAATTGAATAATATGTATTATGTTCTTTTGAAGTCACAAGTAGTTAGGTATAGTTAAGTTATGGTTTTGAAATCAAGTTGACCTTAAAAGGATTTCCCCATTAAAGTGAGAAAACTACAAAATTTTAAACTCGGGGCTAAGTCCAACCTAAAAAGCAAAGGAAAAAGGAAAAACAAAAGAGAGCACAAATGAAAATTCGAGGTGTCTAATAAGTGCTATGCAAATTTTCATGAATGATAAATTCACAAATGGGTTTGTGAGCCTCTTAGTTTCGATCTATGAAAAAAATGAATAATAAAGAGCTCCTCTTAATTAATTTGAAGATACATGAGCGTAAAAATTACATAAGGCTGAACATTGATATTATTAGGTTAAGTTCATTATTTATTTGGCTTAACTCTTAGGTTGGGTGATAGAGCCTACAAAGTCCAGTCTTTGTTTTGAGATAATTCAAGGAGAATTAACTTGGTGGGCTTAGAACAAGGATCATAGGGTCGGTCCTTCTACATCTAAACTTTCTTAAGCAAGCTCGCATACCTATAAGAAAGGCTTTTAGCCTTAAGCCCATCAGTTAACTCATTCAGGATAAATATGAATCGAGAAAGCTTCATCTCATCCGTTAATCACCCAAATGATTTAATGAACGTCATTATGCCTAAGGATTTATAAATACTTGGTCATTCCTCATCATTTAACATAAACTCTAGAAATCAGATAAACGGTATTCTATTATGAAACCTCTACACTTTAAGATTAAACGAGCGTTCAAGTAAAGAATGATTTCAGCTGTTTAGAAGCTGTAAAGTTGGCATTTTAAGTTCCCTAGGCTCTCTTGTTTGTCACTTGTATATTCAAGACTCTGGAATTACTTGTTCTTATTCCTTGTCATTCTTTCTCTAATCATCCAATTAAGTATCATCTCTACATTATTACTCTGAAACCACGTATAACGTGATACCCGCATGAACTAATATGTGACTGCTTCTGTTAGAACCCCCTCATTTACAAATATCAAAAAGCAAAGCAAAAAAATTGAAAATTCTCGAGAAATACAAATATACGATGACTTGATTTTGTCTCTTTTATTCGACTGTATCTTGCTTAATGGATGGTTTAGGACTATATACATGTTAGTCAAACCAAAAAGTATAAAGAATCTTTCTCCCATTCAATAACATTTTACTTAATCTGAAGTCATCTAATCATAAATTAAATAAGAGGCTTAACTATATTGTCATAGAATAATAAGTTAATTCTTTTGCATGTGTATTTGGGTACTTTTAGGCAACCATCTCAATAGTTTGTGATTAAATGGTTGGTTATTATACACTTTGAAATGTGGAAAACACAACCTATTGAACTTTCATTATGCTTAGGTGTGATAAAAATTTACTAAATTAATAAATGGAGAATATAAACTCGTCCTCTTGATCTGCTATTACCTTTTAACTTTGCTTATAGATAAGCAAGTCCTAAAGTTGAGGGTAAGTGATACATATGTAGAACTACATAATTATCCTGCTCAATTCTCTAATAGTTAAAATGTGATTTAAGAAGAAAATGTAATGAAATGTATTAATTTTGTGTAGAAATCGCATATAATTGATCAGCACAAATTATTTTCATGCTTTTGAGTGCTTTTAGCATAATTACTTCATGCTTTATAGGAAAATACTTAGTACTTTTCTCTTTTATTGCAGGTTTAGGGGTTGCCATGGTAGCCCTCTTAGCGTTCGATCGACTCAAGGAACAGAAGAGGGAATTTTGATCAAGAGCCTACTGGCTGAACAATAAGTTATTTACCGTCCAAATGCTAAAAGTAAGGAGAACCAACCGGAGGAACCATTCGGCCGCCACACAGAACTATATTGCTAATAGAATGGGTTATAATCGTCACATAGAACCTGCCAGATGGTATCATTAAGACCATCCTGATAATATCTAAGACCGCAATAGGTTTTTTTTTTTTTTTTTTTTTTTTTCCAACGCAAAATGCATCGTTTCATTGAAAAAAGAAGTACCGGGCTTGACACAGTCTATAGTTTGGATGGTAGACCTTGTATCTTCCAATAGGCAGCATTTGATTATAAAAAAGTACATCTTCTTCTTGTAGAACAAATTTGAGACTTGAGAATTAGAATTTAATGTTTTAGACTGCAGTATTTCTTCTCATTTCCTTGTATTTGGCGCATCTTTAGCATAGTTTTACGTTTCCTTAGTAATTTTTTTTTAGATAATGACTTCAGCAGCTTAGATTAGCAGTAGGTTCTAGTGGTTTGGCGGCTCAGGTTAAGGATTTCGTTGCATTTTCAAAGATATTTTGGGTGGTCCTTTATGAGTTTCCACAATGCTAGCTATTGGACCCGAATTTTGTATCTTTAACTCATTACCCTTCATCTTAAATGCATATGTTCATATTCATGTGTAGTTGTATTCAATAATATATTTCCCATGAATGTGTACTTATGTGTATGATTTTTATATGGAGTTGCATTGAGATTTGATAAAAAAAATTGTTGTAGATGATTGAGTTATATTGTGTCGTGTGTAAATGTGGAGTTTTAGCTACTTCTACAGAGTAGTTACAGACAATTTGTTACTGTGGTTCCTTTTGCATAAGCATTCGTCTTTATTGACTAGCAAGATTTTGGTACCTTAATTGGATTCAAAAGTCCTTGGTAAAATCTAAGATTCCTAATTCTTACAATATCGAATTTATGGATTAGAGTAATATGTTCTTAGTATTCCCCATAAACTTTATGCGGTTGGGATTACACTCCAATTCTAGCTGGATTGCTTAAGCAGTGACAGGACATAGTCAATCACCAACAAAGTGTAGGGGGAATAGTAATATGATACTCTTTCTAAATGATAAGACCCATTATGCAAGAGTTGGCTGTGAGTTTCGTGTGTAGTTAAAATCCATGTGTATACGAACCCCCCCTCATTTTATTGGTCAATGGTATCCAACCCTGTAGGAATCGCTAGGATCTATATTGAATTAAACTCTTGATTTCCTTTGTTTTATTTTAGATTGCATGCTTATCTAACAATGTCTATTTTTGGTTTGCTTAGATGGATTAGAGTAGTACTACTATATTCTAGTAGTTAATTTTGCCTTTTAATTTTTGTTTCCTCCCTGCATAAATATGACCTTAGTATTCACCCTACATTACTAGTAATCGATACGCTTGTGATTATTTTGCGCATTTCACAAGTTTTTGTTTAATATTTTGCAAGGGTCTATTTTTTTGGATAGTTCATTACTTATAAAAGTGTGTTCACAAACCAGGAGAAAGGAGGACTCCTCCCGCTGCCTAAGGTTTCTTCGACTGGCAAAATATTTTCCTCATCGTCTTCAGCAAGAGGTGACCAAGAGTCCACTTCATTTCCTCGCCTTGGAGTTTCAGATACGTATGACCAAAAAAAAAAAAAAAAAAAATAGTAAACAAGTCATTTTGGGCTACATCCTCTTATGCCACTTCAATAGGAGACAAAGGCCGGCAACCTTATAATTCATCTCTTTGTCAAGATGGCTTGTGCCCTCACCTACTCCTTTTAGGAAGGACTTCAACATTCTTAAGATGACTTGTTCCCTCGCTTGCTCTTTTTAGGGGCAGACGGCAGTTGTGCTAAATTCTAATATCATAGTCCTCACCTGCTTCATATAAAGGAGCCTTTCCTTTCCTCTTCACTTGTCTCCATTCTTCTTCATGAGCTTTTGAGAGACGGGTCAGAGCTTGCTCTTTTCTCTGAGTAAGTGAGTCCAAAAACTTTGTATAGAGGGACACCTTGGTAGCAACTATTGATACTCAACTTGAGTGAAAATTGAGGCCCCTTCACTTTCTATTTCCGCTTGTGAAACTAATTCTATACGTGCATCAACTTCTATGAGGACTCAGGCTCGGTTTGCTCTTACCAACATGGCAGTTAAGGAATCAGATTGTAGGGGCTTCCCTACCTCGCTTACAATTTAGCTAACACTACCTAGGTCTATAACTTCACAAGAGACTTGAGAGTAGGGACATGTCTACCCACCATTTTTTAAGAATGAGAAGCCTCTGGATGAAGTACCATGGCTTCTCAAGGATGAGGATAAGGTCTTCATCCTTTGCAAAAACAAAGCCTTCTTTTGTCTCCATGATATTAAGAATGGTATAATTCTTCCATATACGAGAGTTATGGACTGCATAACAAAGAGGATTTTTATACCAAGAAACAACCCTACAATTGTCGAGGCTTAGTATTTTGCTTCCACTACAAAACATTGATGATGGAAGTCTTACCCCTGCAATAGAGCAATGATGGAGTGGAGGAATATAATGAAGTTTTGAATCATGTCCCAACCCTAAAACTTATAAGATTTCGAATTATATCTCTAAATCCAATCCTAAACCATTTAAACCCTATAAGGCATTACCTTATAAAGTTTTTATCAGACTGAACAAATCGAGTACCTTATAATGATTCACTCGATTGCATCCCTAGAAGAGAAATAAGAGAATGGAGAGAACTAGAAAGAGAAGGGAGAAGGAAACAAGTGAGAGAGGGGGAAAATGGTCTGAGCCCTAAGAAAAGTGCTTTCTTAAGCTGAGTTTAGGGAAGGTTTTTAGAGAGATGGGAGAGCATTTTCTCTTTATAAAACTGTAATATACTGGTGATTAAGACATTAAACATTTATTTCATAAGAAAAGAATAAAAAATAATAAAAGTAATGAATAAGCAAATTGAAATATTATTATCAAACTGTTTTAGATATCAAAACCATTGGGGAAATAATTATAACTTTATAGCATTTGGGATAATTTTAATAAATAATGTAATATATGTCTATCAACTTTAGAAAATATATACATAATTATAAATCATATAAAAAAATTATCAAAATACTATTACTATATTATATCTTCAAGATACGATATTATTATTTGTATTAAGATATAATATTAACATTTATATACCATGATTATGTCGCATCTTGTACAGATATATTAATATCATATTTTCAAGATATTACATAAGTATTATACTAATATTGTATTTTGAAAATACGACATTAGTAAAAAAAGCTACATTTCATCTTGAAAATAAATATAACAATGGTATTTTGATAAATTTTTTTATCTAATTTATATTTGTATAATATTTATCAATTTTTATGGTAAATATGCAAATTTCTCTAAGCACTAAAATGAGAGGTTAAAAATATCAAGATTGGCTGAAGGCAAATTAGTAATGTGCTGGAAAGGATCCCACTAAACCTAATCAGGATCGGTCCATCTGTTAGGCCGTCATTTTCAGTGTTTCCTCACAATATAATTAAATCATCAGGTACACGAAATCCCAAAAGATGTCTCCCAATCTTATCAAATTGACTGTGTAGCCCATTATTCCTCATAATACAGCATTTATAGACTAACTGACATGGGGATCGACTTACTATCAATGGGAAATGATGGGCTTTAATCCTCTTTTGGCAATACACACGTGGACTTCACATGGTCGTAATCGAATCATGGAGAATTTTCTAATCGATCCGACACAAAACCCCACAACTTACTGCATGCTTTCCAAGTTTTACGTTTGTTTTCAGTTTGGAGTATGTAATGGTGGGTAGGCTTTCTTGTTATTGCTTTCTAGAAGTAGCAACTTCCGCGTTTCCTAGTTACTCGTTTGCTAGCTCAAAATGGGATCCTTCCACGCCCACCAGAAAAGAAAACCAGCAAATGCCTCTCTCTCTCTCTCTCTCTCTCTCTCTCTCTCTCTCTCTATCACACACACACACACTGTACAGACTCACATTCACACGTAAACCTACACAGACACAATGCATTCTTAGATGTGAAAGTACATTGTAACTGCAAGCTACATAGGTACTAAGCATCTAAGGTCTGAAACATGCACAACTTGCATGTCAATCCATCTCCATAGAAGTTATAGGCAACAAGACATCCAACATTCATGAGATGTCACTGTTAGCTTACCAACTGGGCTCTTATTAAGGGCATGGATGGTGGCAAATTCAAAACCGAAGACAAAACGTCAACCAGAAAACAAATAAATTATGCCAAGTTATTGCACTCTTGAGCACCAACAAAATGCACGTAGGTTTTGACTCCAAACTGATGCAATTTTTCATGATTTTTCTTAGCTATAACCTCTAGACAAGCCCATTGTGTTATAAACAAATAAAGCGAGTTTACACTAAAAGTGATCTCCTTCAATTACCAAAATTTATCTCAATAAAAGTCGCTGTACCTTTGACCAGATAGTGGAAAATCATATTCAAACCAAATAAATTACCTCGTGAAGAGTTTCGTGTTACTTACAGTACAACAGTGGTTGAATAGTCTTTTTACAGTTTCTAGAGCCTGCAAGTGCACCCATTTTCATGGCAACTCTCCAAGCTGCGAAATTTAAAAAAAAAAAAAAAAGGCAAAGTGACTGCAACTACCATCCAAATTGTCTCTGTAGATTCATCAAACCCACACATTTGAAATAATTGACAGCCACATCACCCGTTTAATGTAGGTGATGCAGAAAAGTGCCAAACTTTCAGTCACTTCCAGAACCTTCATGGTGTCTCGTGTTTCTTCTCAAAAACCACCCTTCAGCAAGGTTTTCTCCATAGATCGTTGCATGAGTTTTGACTTTAAGCTTACAAAGGTTTCCTCTTCAACTGCATGTTTTCATGGGGCCTGGCGGGGTATGACCATAGGCAGGGATATAGGACTTTTCTCAATCAAGTCACTTTTCGTGATAAATGCAAAAATGGGAGCTATAGTACATACTGTCCAAAATATGACTGCATGGAATGAACAAAATTATGATGAAAATGCATATACAATGGCCACTTGTTTTCATGGCATCTTTCAGCTAAGAAATAATACCTCTAGCACAGGCCTTGTAAATTCAAGAAACGAGGAAATTGCATCCTTAATAGCCATTTACTGAAAGGAAATTCACAAGTTAATAGCAACAATTACCTGATGCATCTACTCATCAAAAGGTTGAGACTTGAAGCTACATGCAGTCACAAGTTGAGTGGTAAAGAAAAGGTGACAAATACTGCTGTTGGCAAGTTTTGACGCAACAGATCAAACTAAGTGATAATCCAGTGGAATAGAAAATGGATGTAAAACTTGTAGCATCCGGTGCCTCGATAATTGGCAAAGACGGACAAAGCTAAAAGCATCAAAGATCATGATATATTGCCTGAATATTAGAGATAAAACATACAAGAGCACTAATGGTGCAAGCAACTAGAGATTGTGCCTCAGATAGGAATAAGGCATAGAAGAATGCACTTGTAGCAAATGAATAAGTACCTTATATTTGATCCTACTTGATATGTTATAAGAAGCCAACATTTAATTCAAGATCAATCCAATGCGATAATGCTTACTGAAATGTTATACAATGCAACAATCTTAATTTGAACCACCACCCACCAATTCCTTGGAGTATATAATCTGTTTTTCCTATTAATGTGTAAACAACAGGTTGTTAATATTGAGAAAAAAGTGCACCAGTAATAATATTTTACCAATATAATAAGAGTTTGTAATTTTATCACAGGTAAACGCTCCAGATTTACTTAATAATAGCAACCTGTCTAGAGGTTGAACAGGTCATGAGGCTGCATTACAAACCAATAACAGAAGTTTAAGAGGATGATGTAACAGAAAATAAAAAATGAATTAGACAAGTGCTCACAAAGTGACTACGCTCTGTCAATTACCAAGAAAACATCTGAAGGAAGCAATCAAACTAAAAGTGACGCATATTATAAGTTTTTTAGCACAGTTATTTTTTATATCTGTTAATCCCATAATAACAGAAACGAATCTTGCTCTTCTTTCATAAACTGTCTCCTCCACTTAATCATATTTCCACCTAATAGTACTATTGTATATGCCATGGCCTCATCATGCATATAACACCTCCAAGGGGGAAAAAAAATCAAGATTAGAAAACAGTAGACAAAACTATGGGCAGACTATGTTCAACTATTTTCACATTCAGCATCCCAGGTTGTGTTCCTTTGTAGATGCATCCAATGTAATTGTATTGGTATCAATTATTATATTTGCACCAGGTATAGCCAACATCTTCATATCTATGTGTTATATTGTCTCATGATAACCAGATATGGCATGTGCCCACATTCCTGTAGGGCCTATCACAGGCATCCACATGTCAATGCAACTAGCATCCATGACCAATTCTTCATTCTTTAAAAAGCTTACCAAGTAGTCTAATGGACTAGATCTTGACAAAGAGCACCTAACAACAACCTTGTATTTTTGTATATGTTCCTCATCCTCGAGCATATCTCTAACCTTCTACATTGCTGATTTCTGACTCAAGTGGACACGTCTGAAACCACAATCCACACTGTCTTCTCTCAAGCAACAGTACCATTCCCTTAAACGATATAAACGCATTCCCATTTATATCTACATAGCCAACCAAAGATATCAAACATCAAGTCCTTTGAAGAAAACATAATGAAGGTAAGTCAAGACTTTACTTTGAAATAACACATAAACATAAACAATCTTTAACTTCATTTATGCTGTCATTGCTGCAGCTACTAGGATGGATGCACCGGAAATTATGGCAAAACCAAATCGAGCCATTCAGAGACTTCTCTATAGGTATTCTTAGTGGGTTTTAAACATTGCATTTTTCCCCACAATACAATCTTCTACCCTGCAGTTAGAAATAATGCCAGAATCTTCTACCCTGCATTGAGCCAATACATAAACATAAAAGATTGATCATTGTCTCTCAATAGCATTGGCCATCCAGAAATTAAGCCATACCATAACCAAACTACATCTATTAGAAAACAAAAGACAAATATGTATATGTGTGCATATGTATGGTATGTATGTATCCATATATATATATATATATATATATATATACACTTGGTGATTGCTAGAATAACTAGTATAAAGATTTGAGTAGTATCCTTTACATATTTTCTCCATATTTTTACATATATACTGGTGTCTTGTATGATAGTTGTTGCTGTTGATTTTTTTTTTTTTTTTTGGTCTCTTGTATGATAGTTTTATTTATGTGCCATACAAATCCTAGAATGTAACCTGGAAATAAGTAACCTGTGAAGCATATTCAATAGTTAGGTCCAGGATGATGCAAACATGTTTTTTTTGGGTATGGATGATGCAACATATTTTGATGCTTGTAGCTTCGTCAAAACCTCCTAGTCACACAACAATTGCTCCCTCAATTACAACTAAGTTGCTTTACTGATTTAGAGCTTAAAATTCAGGGAGCTGCTGCACCTGCCTTTCCGCACAACAACTGCATGATGAGCAAGATCTATACACAAAACCAAACTTCAGTTCCAGATTTGAGTACATAGAATCAAGGAAATCTGAAAGGGAATATGAAGAACCCTTTTCCACATTTACCTCTAAATCAGAAGATATTGCTGAAGAGGAAAATTCTGTTAGGACATCTGAAATCTTCCATGGCTTTCTAGCCATAGGAACCTTTGGTTCTGAAGCAGTAGTCAGCGAGCCTGCAACCCCAACATTTACCTCCTATCTGGATGACATAACTCAGAAAGCAGCAGAAGTTACCAAAGATGACTTGAAGCTCCTCAGTGAAGAATTGGAGAAATTCCTTGAGGCTGAATCTCAAGAGGAAGAATGCAATGGATCATCAAGAAATAGTTACATTAGTAATACCACTCTCAGTGGAAAGCAGATGGGAGGAGTTGAATATGGTGTGAATGAAAATCAAGTATTCTGCCCACTACAAGGATATCTTTTTGGGTCTTCAGTTCAACTGCCAGAACCAAAGACAGAGATGGAAAATAGAAGGACATCACTGGCTGAACTGTTCCAAGAAACAAAGAAAGCAGACCAAACCAACAAAGAGATAGCTAAAACAAGAGAGATTGAAGTCAAGTCAACAAATAAATCCTCCAAACATCTCCTTAAGAAGATTTTTAGAAAGGTCCGTGCTTCTTCAAAGAGCTTCATTCCATTAGCTAGCTGTGCCATCGAATCAGCTGCAGACAAAAAAAAACATTCACAAGGTTTGCACTCTCTTTACTTTTGAGAGCCTACTATTGATCCATGTCTTTTTCATGACTTTCATATCAATACACTATAAGTATTTCTCTTACAAGATCATTTTCTTTTTTTTTTATTAAAAGAAAAAATTTCAGGCTCATTAATTGAGAGAACCCAACAAGATTTTTTAGGGCTCGTTATAGAGAGAATCCTAATATATCTTTTTAAAGCTCGTTATAGAGAGAACTCTACGATCTCTAAGGAAGGGCTCAATTTTAAGAGAGTACCCTAAGATCTCTTGAACTCTTTAAGTTCTGGAATTTTCTGAAAATAGGACTTGAATTCCATTTCTTTGATTTTATGATGCAAATATTTGGTTTTTCCACAGCAGTTAGACCAACTACTAATTCTAAAGAAAACTCCAAGTCCTAAATTCACTGTTTTTCTGACACTTATCATAACTGCACCTACCCTATTTGAAAATAAAGTAACGATCAAGACTACTCTGGACCAAGTTTTTGACCGATACAACTGTTACACGATCGGTTTGAATAATTCATTTTCAGGCTTGTTAAATGAGTCAACTCAACGATCTCTAATTATGGGCTTGAATAAAGAGAGAACCCAAGGATCTCTTAAAACACCAAGTTCTGGAATTTTTTAGAGAAAATAAGAATTGATTTCCTTTTCTTCTGATACATATAGCCTGCATTACAAGGGCAGTTAACAAACTGCTCGTCCTACTCTCTTTTTGTGACACCTGAACATAATTGCAACTTCCACCTAGATATCAGAAAATAGCTAACATGTAACTGCCATCAACATCTGACATTAGCACCTATACACACAACTATCAGACACCTTTGAATATTTTCTCTTCCTTGGTTTCATAAACATGCACACAATATTATTTACAGACACATCGCAAAATATGCACACTAACAACGAAGACTGATATAACCAACTAATAGATGTAATAAATACAAACAATAACAGACAAAGACAACATTATAATTAATTATTCTCCATCTTGCTGTAAACCAGTGGATAAGGGGTCATAACATCACTCCCCCCTTCTAAATGTGCATGTCCTCATACGCAAATGTAGTGTTGACACATCATAGTTATGCCCAAGTTGTCTTTCCTCTTGCATTGTCAGTGGACAATTCAAGTGACAGTTACAGTTTTGCCGCCTTGCCCAAATCCAAATCTGTTGACCCATTACTGGCGTACCAAACCCTTTAGCAGCAGCTTCCTATTGCACAGGTTGTCCCTCCAAGCCACGGTATGGGTTGGCTAATTGAGTTGTTGATTGCTGCTGCCACTCTTCCCTTTGGATACTATCTTCCTTCTTATCATAGGTAGACGAGCAATCTAGTAGGGGTCTACAATCATTTGCACATAGTGCTTGCTTCAGCCAAATATTGACAAAAGCAGCAGTGAGAGACTTCCCAACGGGGTATGGATCTTCTGCTGCATTGCTCCCCTTTACCCTCTTCCACTAGAGTCAAATATTCCAGTTTTTTACCCATGGTTGGCTCATTCAAATCATCCAATTCAACTACTCCATTAGCAATTTCTTCATTACCTATAATGTCAATGACACCAATTTTGTTGGTACTGGCAACCTCATGTTCAGGGCCTTCTATTTGCTGTATGCAAATTTCTTGAGACAAACTGGCTAGTTATTCCGTCAAGTGCTACTGTCACCTCTCCACCCTTGCCCTATCAGCTTTGTATAAGGCTAGGAATGCCTCGAATTGCTGCTAGAGATGTTTCAATTTCTCCATAAAACCTGGCTCTGATACTAAATTGTTACAGGATTGGTTTAAATAATTCATTTTTGGGCTCATTAAATGAGAAAACCCAACGATCTCTAATTATAGGCTCGATTAAAGAGAAAACCCAAGGATCTCTTAGAACACCAAGTTCTGGAATTTTTTAAAGAAAATAGGACTTGGTTTTATTTCCTTTTCTTCTGATACATATAGCTTGCATTACAACGGCAGTTAACAAACTGCAGGTGCTAATCTCTCTCTTTGTGACACCTGGACATAATTTCAACTTCCACCTGGATATCAAAAAATAGCTAACACGTAACTGCCATCAACATCTGACATCAGCACCTATACACAACTATCAGACACCTTTGAATATTTTCTCTTCCCTGGTTTCATAGACACACGCAATATTATTTATAGACACATATTACAAAATATGCACACTAACAGTGAAGACTAATATAACCAACTAACAGATGTAATAGACACAAACAATAACAGACAAAGACAACATTATAATCAATTCTTCTCCATCTTGCTGTAAACCAGTGGATAAGGGGTCATAACAACAACACAAACACAAGAGCATTGACTCAGATAACTACAACTGACCACAACACTGCATACAATTCACACCTAGTATATGCCCACAATTATTAAAGAAAAATACAGCACGCAAAATCACAAATACATTTCACTACACATTACATTACACATTCCCATCTACTTTATTTTTCTTGCATGAATACACCTTATGCATAACAATGTCTTACCTAGAAAACAGTAAGAAACAAGTTATGCGTATTCAAAAGAACAGCATTCTACTCCAAGATTAAATTGGCATCAATATTCTTATGTTTTTACCTCTCAACCAAATAACTACTCTCAGCTTATCACTTGAGAAATTGTTTATGGGACCCAATTTTTAGCTCACAACACCAATGCAGTTAAGCTGGAGCAAATATCACAAGAATTAGGTTGCCATAAAATATGCACTTCCAATCCTACATCCATGTTACCTATCTGATGGTGCAAAACCATGAACTAAAGATTCTGAAAGGCCAGAAAATAAAATGTCAGTCTATAGGATACAATTTCGATATAAAAATTCTTTAAGATAGGAGAATACCATGACATCCAAAATCTTAAAGCAGTTAACACCTGAAGCATAAAATGCAGTTGTAATAACTGTAGATAGCACATCAATTTTGTTTTACTTCTCTGTAGGCCCTACAAATGTTCCATAGGAAGATCCATCCAGAAAACTCTCCAGCAGCTACAAGGGAGTCAAATAAGCCCAAGGAGTACAAGAATGGCAATTCTTCTACTGATGATCATCACCACATTCAGAATTTCACATATCCAAAAGATGACTATAAAAGCTTTTCCCAAGGGACCAAGACAGTAGATGGAATCAGGAACAACTTAAAACTTCCTCAGTTTGAACGTGATGACAAACCTTTGCAGGAGAGTGGGGAACACTGGATCAAGACAGATGCAGAATGTAAGTAGGTCATATTTATGCACAAGTATTATGATAAAATCCCAGTTGACATTCAAACTATAGCACAAAGAGCATTTATAACTACGAGTTGTATAAGCACCACCATGATAATCAACTTAATGAGATCCCAGTATTAAACTTATGCTAGTACAAAATAAATTAAACGAGAAAGGAAAATATACATGATGATCAGCTATAAAATACTTTTTTTAGGGCAGTTAGTTATAAAATATTCTCCACAAGAAAAGGGAAAATGTACACAATGTTTAGCTACAACTTAATAGTAAAAGTAGAGAGGCCTTTGCTATTTTTACTAGTCCATACATGAAATCACATAAAAAAATGAAATAATCACTTTATGTAAATGCAATCACATAAGAACATTTAACAAAATAAAGAACTTAGTATCTGCATATCTTGACAAAAACAAAAGAGTTGGAATAACTATATAAAATGGATTTTCACAGCAGAACTAGCCAGAATATATCAAAGAATTAAATAAAACTAACAATACTCAAAGAAGACACATACTTAACCTCTCATCATGTTCTTGTGTTGGCGAAGAAGTATTTAAGCATGGCGTTTGCTAGATAACGATTCTGACCATCAGTAAGTAGTCGATCTAAGAAGAGATCCAGCCAGTGACCTATTGCACCAACTCTGTGACCCATATCATCATACTATAAAACTGAGAGCACTGTTTTCTTTCATGATCAACTCGTAGAAAAAGGTACTCTACTTGTCAAGTCTTCTCCCTTGTTTCCATTAAGTTCTTCAACTTCTCCATAAAGATATGTGGGACTGTTTTTCCCTTTCTTTTTCAGGAATATAACAAATAAACCTCAAAATTTGAGGGTGGAAATTGTTGCCAAAACAAAAATAATGTGCCACATAACTTGGTAATTGCAATGGCAATAACCTTTCAGCAGTCAAGGATGCATGTTATGGGATCAAAGGTAATATGGAGTTTTTAGTTGGTTTAGAGCAAAATCAGATTAAATCTTGTTTATAGGTGTTTTTTTGGCTTTATACCGATCTAAGATAGGAAGTTTGGGGCTCGTTAAGAGAGAACTCAACAATCCTTTGACTAACGGTCAGTTTTAGAGAGAACTCTATGATATCCTTGAACTCTAATGTTCCAAAATTTTTCTACAAAAATAGCACACCACCATCCTCCATTTTGCTGCCTTAAGTACAAATAGAAGGAGCAGTTGGGTTAACTGCCCAATTTCTTATTTTTTCCCTCCTTACTTGACACTTCCATTGATCTACCATTACTTCTCCCCTACATCTGATATATTACACATGACAAATTTAAAAAACAAAATGAAATAAAATAAAAAAGCAACACATACACACAACATTACACACCATACACACACAACTATACCACTATGCACACCCACTAGCTACACATTATGATGCATTAATCTTATCCTTAATGTTAGATATCATGCATCACTAGAAGACACCAGTGGAGCAAGAAGCAACATGAGATATCCATTAAAAGAGGGGGGAGGGGAAAGGGAAAAGAAAAGGAAGAACAAGCATGCATAAGTTTTAATGAACAATCAGCATTTGAGATAAAGTGTTAATGAGCCACAATGTGAAGTTTTTCTCCAACTGGCAAACATAATGAGACAAACTTCTCTAGTCATCATATGCGTGAACATAAAAAAGTACTTACCAAAGAAACCATAAAACCTTCAATCATTAGCTCAGGCATTCTTTACAATGATATTTTAATGCACTCATAGCATTGACAGCTTAACAAAACCGTCACACTTGAGTGTAAGGAAGAATATTATATATGTTACTGATGCACATGTTTGACAATTGTTTTTGCTTGCCTCTCCAGATTTAGTGTTGGAACTGTAACAAGAAAGCTGTCGGTATTGCTGATTCTAGTTGTACTTGCTCAACCTATGGGCTTTGTTTCTATCTTATGTACAAATGAGATATGAGTCAAAGACTGGTATTAATGAAATAGAGTGTAAAAGCAGTACTCCATCTATCTAATTATTAAGTATGACAAGCAGTAAATGAAGTGCGTCAATTTCATAAACTAGTAGCATAATTTAAATCTTCAAATTACACTTTCACCATGACAATTTACTTCCCCAATAAACTAATACAGACAAGTGTAACATAAAGGCATCGGAAACTTGTTCATCCCTTACTGAAACTTTAGATTTCTAGTGTCATGCTATGTAAATTCTTCTATATGACCACACGAAAGTGTCATTCAAGAGTAATATCAAATCATGAGATACAGTATTGTCCAGCACGGTCTTTGGCAGACACTTCACCCCCACCTGTCAGCTGCATTAGTAAATGAATGTGAGAACTCAGTTTAAGTGCCATTCTAGGATATATCAACATCTCATTCTGGAATCTTGCTGACTGCAATTTATAAAATTTAGAGAGAGAGGCCAAAAAATAAAAGGAAAAAAAAAAAAAACACATCAGTGAAAAAGCTCACAAATGCATGCTGGTCAATTAGGGAGTTGTGTTGCAGCAATCAAGCTGGTAAAGGTTCTTCCACTAAAACACCACCCATTTCCATCCTCCAAGAATGATCAACCAGAACTGCTAACTCTCTGAAATCAATGCAGAAACATGGTTGGCATTGGAAAGTGAAAATGGAAACATAGTAACATAAATGAGAGAAATGCACATGACATCATTGCTATGCGGATTCCTGAGGGAAAGCAATGGGTTTTTTTCGTTTTACATCAAAGAACAAAAACAAAAATAAAGAAATACTAAGAAAATATTCATACTGATTGGCTGGACTAGTAACAAGGAAAACAGAGTATCAAAGTAGAAGAAAATAGAAGCAATGCTCACACTATCTTATCCTTTCTTCCTGTTCTAATTCTAAATGAAACTCTAAAGGACAATTAGGAAATCACTGTCCATTAGTTAGTTTGAAGTCTGAAAGAGACAAAATTACAAAGAAGAGCTCCTGTAGGATTAATGAATAATGTAAACTCACTTGAGGTCATGGCTGACAACAAGAATTGTTAATTCTCTCTTAAGATGCCTTAGAAGATTCACAACATCTGCACGGGCCTTCCAATCTAAGCAGCACGGTAGAGTTCAGCATGTACACAAACACAAAGGGACATAAATAGGAAACTCAGAAGACACGTGCTTATCTGAGAAGCAAAACCAGCAGGAAAGCTAGCACAGTCGATTTACAGATTCAGCTACAAAGGGTTACAATCCTTTACTCTATTTGAGAAGGACAGACAATAGATGGTGGTCAACATGAGAAACTTTATACCATAGATTAAAAGTCTAATATACTCTTATTATATTCAAGTCTAATTTAAGTTAAAAGAATACTTTCAGCATGAACTTGTTGTGAATTTAAAGGAGGATTGCTAGCCAGTAAGTAGATGAAAATAATGACAGAAACATAAATATCATACAAATGAGCCACATAAAATTCAAGAATAAGTATGTTTAAATTAAACATAATAACTGATCTGTAAGAACCATAGGTACTAAAATTCAAGATAGGCAAAATCAAACAACAAAAGAAATCTCCATACCAAGACCAGCAAGAGGTTCATCCAATATCAGCAAATCTGGAACATCTACCTGAATAATATCGACACTCAGATGAGCACCATGAACATAGGACAGTTCAAATTAGAGATCAAATCTCATAGCTAGTTATGCCTGCATGTGAAATGATTGTAAATTTACAATGTTCTCTCACCAACTGAACTGCCAGAGCCAAACGGCGTTTGTAGCCACCACTTAGAGAATGGGGATCTTTATCCAAGGAGATATTGTCTAATCCAACCTGGAGGCATACATTAAAAAAAATTATTAAAAAGAAAAGAAGTCAGAGTTTACTTATTGAAAAGAGAAGATGAGCAGTGACAACTTCATGGCTTTTTGAAAGAAAATGATAAAAGGAAAAATCCAGGCAATTGCCACAATTCAATATTTAATGGAGCATGATTACCCAGTTGAAAGCTCTCTGAAGCCTCAAAGCAAGTTGCCCTTTCAACTGATTGCCACCTTTTTGTCTTGGCCACCCAAAGGTAACCTCATCCAAAAGGTTATCAGCAATGAAGTACCTAGTGAAAGCAACAAAATGGTGCGGAAATAAAACCAAAATCATGCAAAGAATTCCATGGGAAAGAATTTGGTTGAAGTTTATGCAATTATATGCTAAAATGACCAAGAATGTGATGCAAAATCATAGTTTAATGTAACGGAGCATAAACAGTTCACCTGGAGCACAAAGTTCTCAGCTAATTACTATTGGTAGAAATAAGAGAAAATTTTGCTGGTAGCAGTATGGCGAGATACTCAAGCCATGGAAGCAAGCAATACAATCCTACTCAAATCTAAAGAATTGGTTCTTTAAGGTAAAAACATTACAGATCAATCACTCCTAAAGGTTTGTATATTGCCAAAGATCACAAGGAGCAAAAATGTCTTTTTCTTTATATCACAAAAGTGGGACAAATTTAGAAAACTTCATCATCCTATAGCAATATAACAATAAAGTAATACAATCTGTTTATTACAGCTCAATAAATTCTCAGCATTTTAAAGGAGGGTGTTAAACAAAAAGATAGAGATTAGTAGCTACACAGGCACAATTTTTCCTGCTTTACTTTTTATTTTGCATTCAGTATGCACCACCTTTCAGGAAATTGAAAGACAATGCCAACTCTCTCAGGGGGCAAAGGTTCAGGAGGTTGTTTTTGTACACCATTGTCATCATACTTTCGCACCCTTATGGAACCTGAAGTTGGTTTATTTAGTCCAGCAAGAAGCTGCAATAGTATGTACAAGGAAGGTAAGCACAATGTAAGTTTAACCAGAAACAGTCAAAGCTTGCTTAGTCACATTTAAAAGATAGTGAACCTGCAATAAAGTAGTTTTTCCACTTCCACTCTGTCCATAAATTAAGCCAAAGCTGCAGAAATGAGATTGAAGCAGGGTAGTTTTAAGCATACCCAAATTCAAGCTTACTAGCAACAGTTGTAAAGAAAAAAACTTTCCACTAGCATGTTTACAAGGTCAGAAGTGCATCCTTCATACTTCTTCAACTTTTTGGCCTAGCCACTTTTTAATTATAAAAATAAAAAAATGAGAGAGAGGAAAACAGACCATAAGCTTTACAATCCATGAGATGGGGGGTCCTCACTGATATTTTTTATTTTGGGGTGGGGTGGGGTGGGTGTTGGGGGGTTGGGGGGGCAGTGGCGTGTGAATGAGATAAATATCATTGCACAAAAAAAATTGTACATAAAATGTGTACAAAAACTCTCACTACTATTCAAGCTTAGTGTCTAAACAAAAACAGACACTGAGGACAAAGAGTAATCACAAAAAACATTAGATACATGGAAAAGATTCTAAATATATCCTAAAACTATTAGATTCTGAGCTGTCGGTAATCCCATTCACCTTTCTTCTGTAACATTCTTTCCAAAGATAATAACAACTAGCTGCAAAAGCGCTTTTCTGTTTTCTATTGATCCTTCTAGAAATCACAACATCCAAAAAATCCTCCAGCACACAGGCTTCCAATGGTTTAGCTCTCTTCCACCCTATGGTAGTTTCTATGCCCATCTAAGTGCCCTTTGCAAAAGGACACAATAAAAAAAGATGGTCATGTGACTCCTCTTCTTGGTGCCATAGGTAACATCTACTTTGCTCAGCTACTTTCCATCCAACCAACTTTTCCAACGTGAGTAACCCTTTTTGCGCAATCAACCACAAAACAATGGAATGTTGTGGTGCATTATCTTTACCACAGATAACAGATGTCCAATTCTTCTTAGCTTCTTTTGTTCTAGCAGTAAAGTAGGCCTCCCTCATTGTGAGTGCTTTTGATTCCGCATGAAGCTAAACCAGCTTGGCAGATTCTGCTGGTAAGGGAATAATATCAGCAAGTCCCTTGTAATAGCACTCCATCTCTCCCCTCTAGGCCAATTCCAGCCATTATCCATAATAAAAGAGTTGAGGAGACTAGAGAGTGTCTTTAAGATACCCGAACATGATTCTTTCTTGTTCCTCAATCCAGTCCATAAGTGGACCTTTGGGATGCCAATTGTCGCACCAAAAGGAAAGAGATTCCCACTACCAATTTTCCATTTGAGAAATCTTTTGGCTAGTAGTCTTGTTTGCAAAAATTTCTGCCAAGACTAGGATGCATCATTAGGAATCTTGATGGACCAAACAATCTTCCCTCTTAAATTTCATATTTTACCTACGATGGCCAAAGGGAAGAATTATCACCACCACAAAGGGCCCAGAGTTGAGCAACTTTGTTCCAATGCTTGATATCCAAGATACCTAGGCCACCCTCATCTTTAGGTCGACAAATATCCTTCCGCTCTTGATTCATCCTCACCATTCCAAAAGAATCTTTTAAGCTTCATCTCAATGGTATTTAGGATGAAGGCTGGTAAAATAAAAATCATAGCCCAAAAGACTTGGATAGAGAACAAGACACTCTTTATTAGCTGTGCTCTCCCTGCATAGGACAAAAACATAGAAAACTAGTGTTTTTATTCTTGCAACAACTTTAGCAGTAAGCAACTCAAAATCAGCCTTCATCAAATTGGAAGAGGAAAGAGAAACTCCCAATAACAAACAAGGAGCTTTCCAACTTCATAGCTCATCAATGTAGTCAACTGTTCCTCAATAGCCAAGCTGGCCCCACAAATGAAAATGTAGCTTTTGAAAGCATTTGCATATAAACTCGAGAGTTTATGAAACTCCTCAATCCCCTTCTTCACATTTTTCAAAGAGTTCATATCAGCCTTAGAAAAAATCAAAATATTGTCCGCAAAATATAGATGGTTTAATTTTATCTTTTGCATCTCCAATGGTAACTAAAGTCTTTCATTTCTTCCTTCTCCTTCATGGTATAAGAAAAAACTTATATGACTAACACAAAAAGGTAAAGGGATATATGGTCTCCTTGTTGAAGGCCCTTTGAAGCACTAAAATAGCCCACTAACTCACCATAGATATTGATGGAAAATTTGGGCATAGTGATGCATGCCATTATCCATGATATGAATTGATTAGGAAACCCCATGGAACAAAGGACACTCTCAATACAACTCCAAGAGACATTATCGTGCACCTTAGATAGATCTACTTTAATGGCACATCTGGCTCCTTTATTGTTGTTATGATAACTTCTAACAATCTCTTGTGCAATAAGCACATTGTCTATTATCATTGTTCCTATGATAAAAGTGGATTGCTCTTTACTTGCCAAAGACGATAAGGCAAATTTGATGCGATCTGCTATGATCTTGGAAATACATTTGTATGAATTACTGCAACACACAATGGATCTAAAATCTGCAAAGGTCTCTAGATTATCTTTTCTAGGCACAAGAGTGAGATATGTAGAATTTGTTTCATCTAGCATTCTTCTTGAAGCAAAGGAGTTTTTAATTGCCAAGCAAACATCTTCTCCCCCATGTATCTCTAAAAAAAGTTGCTCCAAAACTATCCAAACCCAGGGCCTTGTCTTTTGCAATCAACTACATGGCTTGCTTTATTTCCAAATTTGTCACTGGACTAGTTATTTGCCTCTTCTGCTGTCACTCTTTTTTTGATAAAATATGCCACTCTTTCCACTTCTCCTCGGTTGGAGGCATCATTATTAAGAAGCTTCTGAAAGTGTTGGATGGCCAAAGATTTGATATCCTCTAAGAAATGCACTCTTTCACCATTTGCATCAGTTATAGTGAACAAACAATTCTTATATAGTTTGTGCTTCAATTGGCTGGAAAAAAACTTATTGTCCCTATCTCCCAATTTGATCTAGGTAGCTCTTGATTTTTGCCCTAAGGAAGGATTCTTCAAGAGCACTCCAATATATTATAATTGGCAAAATAAGATTTCTCTCTTTCCCAATCCACTACAGAAGGGTTGCAACGGTTCACTTCTTGAACTGCATCAAGTTCATCTTTTGCTCTTTTCACCCGTTCTGTTAAACCAGAAAAATGATTGGAGTTGAGAGCCTTCGAGCACTATTTGAGGATCTTTAATTTCTTACACACTTTGAACATCGGAGAACCTTCAATATCGGTTTCCTAAGCTTCTTTGACGATACAAAGGAAATCCGGATGACTTCTCAAAAAATCAAAATATTTGAAGAAGGAACACATTCTTCTAGAACCTGCACAAGTGAAAGAGATTGCTAAAGGTGAAAGATCAGATATACCTGGTTTGAGAACTTGCAGCTTTGTTTCTTGGTAAGACTCAATCCACTGCTGCTTTACAAGAGATCTATCCAACCAAAGAATGGGGTTAGCCATGCAACAGTTGGATCAGGTGAATAATGGGCCCAAGTACCTCATCTCTTCCACATCCAATTGATAGCAAGTATCATTGAATCTCTCCATGCCACTAGATAGGTTCCCTATCCCTCCACAATCCTCATTTAATTCTTTACATTTATTGAAATCTCCAATGATGAGCAACAGTTTGTCAATACTATGTTTGATTTCTAAATGATCATTTCAGAGTCCTTCCCTTCCATTCTCATTGTTATCAGCATAAACAAAAGAAATAAAAATAACACTGCCGTGTTGTAAAAACTCACACTTGCAATGCATTAACTGATATGAAGACTTTATGACCTGAACAGCCCAAACATCTGGTTTCCATGCCACCTACAGCCGATTTATGTGATGGGAAACAACACTCCAGTTTGGTAAAGTACGGTTCATGATCCTTAGGAAATTTTGCTCTTTCATTTTAGTTTCCAACAACATCAAAATAGAGAAATTCTTCTCATTACACAATTTTATTTACCACTCTACTTTTCGTAGGGTTATTCAACCCTCATATATTCGATGTATCTATCATGATATATACAATAAAAGGAAGAAAGCTCCCAATCAACAAGAACTTATGCATCTAGAGGGGTCTCTTTCTTTGTCGCACTCTCTTTTTCTTCTCAAAAGGTTCTTTCCTCTTCTTTACTTCTATCCACTTAACATCATATTTGTTACTCAAGGGAGAAATACGTTTATCACACTGAATAGAATCCACAGCATCTATAGACTCTTGAGAGTGTTTAGCTGAATCTAGCACAAAAGATAGAGTAGGAGATTCACAATCCTTATCTCTACACTCCATTTCAAAGGAGTGAATAAATTCACTATCTATTGTCATCTCTAATGTGGCCCTAGCAAAACGCACTCTTTCATTTTTTGCAATAACAATATCCACCTGAAAAGGGTTTCCAATTGCACTTACTGCATAACTAACCCCTTTATTGTGCAGAATCTCAATGGGAATGCCCCAAAGTCTAACCTAAATAGGCATTTTCTTAAGCCAAACTCTATTAAGAGACATGCCTATCCTCCATCTTTCAAGAATAATCATTTGTGAGCCAAAAAAACATGATTGCTATAAGATTCGAAGGAGGGAATCTTCATCCACAAATTTAAAAAAAAAAAAATAGTAGCTACACCCATTGGTAAGAACCTTCAGCAGACCTTCTTTATCCCATGATGCTTTAGCTATCTTTTGGACTAAAGGAAAAGCCATGCTACTACCCAAAAAATAACCAACAGCCGTGAATCTCCAAATATATTCCCAAATAGCAGACAATCCCGCGGGGAAGGGGGAGGGGGAGGGGGGAGTGGGGGTGGGGGTGCGGGGGCATGTGCCTTCACAACAATCTTCCAATCCTCACGACAAGGTGGATGGTAGGATAAGGCCAGCTTGATTTTTGGGGCCGGAACATCAGGTTTAGGTGGAGGAAACCACATCAATGAATGACCAAGGTGGTTTTTTTGGAGAAGAGTGGTTGCTAGATACCACTTTCCCTACGTTGTGGTTCCCAACTTCAGCTTCCTTAGCCACTTTAGTCATCTTTGTAAAGTAGAGCTACACACAGATTGCATATTTTCACTAGAAGAGCCATCCACAAAGTTCACCTTTTGGGCCTTGGGAACCATGTCAATTTACACAGTTTAATAATTCCACCTACACATTCAACATAGATCTTATTGGGAAAACTGTCTTTACCCCACAATCAAGACCAAAATGAGCATAGTTAGCCCTCTCTTTTATGGTTGTAAGCAACTCTAATTGCAAGTGGCTACCAAGTGAACTTGACAATCTTATGCCATCATTATGGAAAATTCCATAGAGACTCCCTAGAGTTCCACTCATACTGGAATAGCTCAGAATTATATACTATTTAGAAGAGGTCCATTTGCAAGATGTTATTAATTTATACAATTCTGAAGATTTCTGCTTGCAAGATTGTTTGTTGTTGTTTTTAACCTGCCTAAGGAAATAACTGAACATTCGAATATAGTATAACGTTGCCATCAAATAAAGTACAAACGAACCCCATCATGCACTCATTATTAAGTTCAACTCAAGTTGCTCATATACCTTTTCTCTGGAAGGGAAAAAGAAACCTTCTTCAAAAGGTTGACTTGGGTTCCAGGCGGTTGGTAAGTAACATCAGCAACCTTAATAAAAAAAATACCCGTCTTAGAAATGCAGTAAGCAGTTCAATGTTCTGGATGGACTGGGGCAGTAAGTTGTCCTAGTACATCCGAAAGCCCACGCACGATAATACAATCACAAGTTCACCACCATATTACTCTCATCCTCTGTTGATGGAGGAAAGAAGATATATATACAAATATAAAATCACTGTGTTATTAGATAAAAAAGTTAGTTGTCAAAAGGAACTCATCAGGCTGCAATGAACAGTGTTAGAAGCTGTTTGAAGGGACATGAAGTGTAATTTGTAATCCTAAGGAAATAATGTAAAAAGCAGATGACAATTAGTTAATCTTGGGGAGGAAAAGAGTCAGCATGTGGCTCCCCTCCACCATTGCCTTTGTATGCTCAATGCAGTTAACAATCAAACAGCCATCCCCACCCTAAGCAAGCAACAAACCCAGTCCAGATTACAATATGCATATCCTTTCTTTTTTCTTTTCCATTTTATAGTGATTTACGGCAATTATGCAGTTAAAATAGAATGGCAAGAGGAGAGCAAGGAAAGACTACAACTTGAGATTCTTTTATAAATGTCTAACATACATAATTTTGCAACAGAGCCCTTTCAAGCGTAAACTCAGAAATGCATATCCTAATGATGGTTGCAATACACAAATACCTTCATCTGCCTAATTTTCCTATGGACAGCACAAATAACTACCACTTACATTAGGAAGATTCACCATAAACAGAAACATCCCCATGACTTTCTTACCTCTATTATTTCAATGCAAATTGACTTTGTTCAGCTCAAAGTTCCTGAAAAAAGCAAAATCCTGCCATTTTCCTTCTCTATACTTATCAATTAAACCCAGATGTTAAACATATTCACCTATTTAAAATGGCCATGTCAATACATCGATGGCAACCACAGTGGCATTGAATGCTGCCAGATAACTTCTAAGAGTATTTATAAATCTTTACATGTAGCCACTAGCCATGGGGTCTAATGGTAGAGTGTTATATGTTTTTAGTCATGTTCATCCAGATAGAACAGACTGCAGAAGCAATGGTATACATATACCGTGAAACAATAGCACTCAAGTTTCAGGTTTTTGTTTTTTTTTTTTTCTTTTTTGCCACGAAGTTTGAGGTTAACATCCCACATCCATGCTAGAAGCAGTTGAGGTTCAATCTATCAAGTTTAAGGACATAAGACTGGCATTCTTCAATTATGATGTAATTCAAGGCAAAACAAAATTTGCCATACAAATGCTACAGAAAATAAGAACTAGCAAAACAGCTATATGATCATAATGATTCCTTTAATTATATGATGAAACAATTCTGCACAACAATGAACATCCAATAGACCAGAATTTAAATTGAAAATAATCTTGCAAAGTCAGTCAAATGACTTTATCTAGTAACTACTTCATGAGAAAGCGTGTTGACTATAGAGAGGAAGAAAGAGACTTACTTCGAAGCAGGAGTAATCACAGCGTACTTTAGGTAGTTGACATTTTCGCAAGCTCAAACTGTTAACAAACAATTAAAAAAAAAAACAAAAAGCAACTTAGAGTATAATAAAGTACGAGTTCAAGTCCCAACTGCAAACTTTAAATTGTATAAGAGGAAGAAGACATGAAAATTTTTCCAAACAAAAGCAAAAATCGAAATTTTCGCACCTGATTCGTGAATTAGTTAAAGTTGTTGAGGGAATTGAACCAGAAAACCGACATATGGAATTCGCCATCTCTGTCGCCCTCTCTCTTTCCAAAGGGGACAGTACGATGAAGAAGTTTGGGTTGGGCCACTATCTCCTCACGCGGGAAATTGATGGACTCAAAATTGGGCCAACAGTGCGAAACCGAGTGCTATCTGATAACATCAGTTTTCACTTTTCATTTAGAACCTGGGCTAGTGGCAGAAGCATGGCTAATATGAAAGTGTAGCTCCCATACGGAGAACACTGTGCATTGACTAATTTTGAACTCTTTTATTCGTGGCACAAGCATTGCATTTCTACGTTCCTCTCATACAGTTATATATGTCTAAGGTAGCCTCACAACTCCACGTTTTAATGTGTCCAATTCAATACCTACTTAGTATAATATGTGGTAAAATCTTTCAAAAGATCTAGTAAAATCGACTAATAATTAAAACTTCTAAGAAGAACCGAGTTTGTTAACCACATGAGCAATAAAATTCTCGAATTTAACAAGAGAATTCAAAAATTATATCATTAAGGAAAGTTTGTGCAATTAGTAAAAAATTTATAAAAATCCACATGTTTACAACGTGAAAATTACATATTAGTAGTTGAAAACTAAATTCCTCTTAAAGAGATCCTATTGGTTTTCGTTAGGTATCGTTTGATTATAAAAGTCTACAGGTTTACAGCGTGAACATT
The DNA here is from genome assembly GCA_024138015.1 of Lumnitzera littorea. Classification (NCBI taxonomy): domain Eukaryota; kingdom Viridiplantae; phylum Streptophyta; class Magnoliopsida; order Myrtales; family Combretaceae; genus Lumnitzera; species Lumnitzera littorea. The sequence goes on along the minus strand of JAMXBB010000011.1, from coordinate 72,425,566 downwards.
ACATATCAATAGTTGAAAATTAGAAAGCTTCTTAAGGAGATCCTATTAGTTTTCTTAAGGTAGTGTTTAGTTCTAAAAATTGGACAAAAAAAAAATTAGACAGAACAAGTATAAGGAGGATCAAAGTTTATTATACTAGGTTTGATTTGTATAGTACTAGATACAAAATTTATATTAAAAAATTAATTATTTATATTATAAAATAAATAATTTTTTATAAAAATAATATTCATTAACTTAATATTATAACATAAAGAGATATTTTTGCAAATACAAAATATTTTTTATTTTTGTTCAATAAATTTTATTTTTATACTGTAGTTCAAATAGAACAAAATTTAGACATTTTCTCTGGTCAATCAATCTAGTTTTTGTCTAATTACAAAATAAATTTATAAACCAAACATGGAACAAAATTTTTTGTACAACCTAGTATCATAAAAATTGCATAATCAAACGCCACCTAAAAATTAGTAAAATCAATAAATAAAATAGAAATCCGACCAATTTGTCTTAAATCTCACTTCATGGCCTTGTTCTCTAATCTTTTAGAATTTGGGAGATTTGTTGGTAATCTACTTAGAACTTGTAAAATAACTATAGAGTAATGAGCAACAACTTACTCAATAAGTAGGACAAAAACAATAGTATATATCTGACACAAAGAAACTAAGGTTTTCAAGCAATTTAGTTAAATGTTATGCATATATAAGCAAGTGTCATCGCACGACATTATCCAATTTTTCATAATATTTGAGAATTTACGTCCGCTCTAATCCGAATTAAAAAGTTTAACGTTTCACATATAAATCAGAACCAAATCGGGGCTTATGTAATGAAAAACATCCTTTTTCACTAAACTACCTTCAAACTACAGTTACCAACCTTGCCATGACCTTCTTTCCTCATCAAAATATCATGTTTGGCCTAAGAATCTTAGTTGTTTTCTTATTAGGTTGCGATGTATGTCTAGTTAGAAGTCAAGTTAAATTTGAGTTAATTTGCTTTTTTTGGTGATCCAGTAATTTCAAACAATCCAATCAAACAGTAACATAGAGTACTTAATACATAAAGTTCAGCACTCCGCAATAGCAAACAATATTCAAGCATACACTATATATGTGACTAACTTACAATCATAAACAAGACACATATTAAAGCCTTTAAGTATTCTTAAATAATACTTTAACGTGCTGTGAAGTATTGATCCTACTTAACTAAACATATGATACTTGACGGTTTTGATGGTTATCTCAACCGCTTTAATTTACTCCTAAATATTCAATTTAATCACTCTAGTTTTACTAAATATAAAGTAAATGGGTTCATTTTAATAATTTAAATATGGTTGTAACTTATCTTAAGAAAGTTGTGTAACCCTTATATTGAGTTTTAGCTTGATGTTGAAGTTTTTGAACAAGATTTTGAAGGTTGGCATACACCAAGTTATGATCTATGAACCTTTTGACAAAGTCTTTGATACGAATGTCCCTAACTTGGTAATCTTTTAACCAAGCCTCTAATGTTATTCTAGTTAAATTTCTTACACTAACCAAACCTCTGAACATGTCTTTAATGTGATTTCATTTAAGCCTTTTAAACAAGCCAACCCTCTAGTCAAGTATTTGAAATCATTATAACCATACTTCTTTCACCAAATAACTTCTTAAATGAGGCTTGAACATGGTTATAGTTAAAATGCTTTCATCAACCAATCTTCTGATGAAGTCTTTGAACCAAAGATTAAGTCCTCCTCTTTATCAAATCAACCTTCTAAAGAACTCTTTGAATAAACTCAACTACCAAATTTTTTCCGAGCAACTCATTTTAACATCAAATTTTTTGTTACATATATGTTAATACGTGATCATTCAACAAGTTCATCGTACTCATTAATATCATATCACCAAAACACCTGAACCCCTATTTTCCTACTTTAATGCATTAGCCCATAACTAGTGATAGGGGTATGATTCAACTCCACTTTAATCCACTCAGCTCTATATCATATCCTACAATAAAATATTATTCATATAAACTCCAGAATAGCTACAATTGGTTTTCCTCAAGTTTAATTACACATAATTTCAGAAAAATAACATTTTTCTCCTAACTTAGAGGTCTAAAAATTCTCAAAAATCATAGAAAATATTTTTATCGAAAAACTCTTTATACTATATAAGGATGTTTCTAAAAAAATTTAGTTGTAGAACTACACTCATAGGGTTATTTAAAACAATTTCAAAAATCAATTAGTTTCGCACGATTTCTTAGAGAGGTTTCGTACTTGCTCAAAAATTTTTCAATTTGATATTTTTCTCTAAAACTACATGTAAAGAAATTTCAAAATAATTTTTCTCATAATTTTTATAATTAATTTATTATTTTTACAAAATTAAGTAAAATAGAGTTGAAGATTTGACTCATCAAAAAAATGTATTTTCAACCACTAACTCCAATCACCCCATTATTAGCTAAGCTAGCCACTGCCACTATTGTTAGATGGTGATGGTGATTTGCTTCCAAAACACCCTTAGACTCGTACTTTCCAATTCTACTTAGTTTGCGTAGTTTTAGTTCTTATTTTTCCTTAAATTTTTTTCTTCACAAATCTTCACCTTCTTATATTTTTCTTAGGTTCCTCACTCATCTAAGAAGCTCACAAAGAGTTTTGGTGAATTTCCTAAAGTTACAAGGATGCAAATAGGTAATTTTCTCTCTTTCAAGGCTCTTATACCCCCTCTAAATTATTTAGTCTAACTGTCCTCTTCCTATTTTGTTCCTTTTAACAACTATCCAGAATGCTTACCACGCCTAAGCCATTTGTTTCTCACCAATTCTAATATTTTTAGTGATTGTTCATTAATTTCCTTGATAATTTTTAGTTGATTTTGCACTTTTTCGAGTAATTTAGGTTATTTCACGTGTATATTTATATTCAATAATTATACTTAAGATATATACACTGCTTATATATATTATTTTATGTCATTCTTTAATTTTATTGTTCAAATATTTTATCCCTAAGGTTTAGTAAATTTTCGCTATCTAAATCATACGTTTACGACAAGTAAAATACAATATAATATAAATTAGTAAAATTAACTATTATTAGATATAATATCATTATATTATTATATTTCCGCAATCTAGACCCATTGGGTATCCTTATCTAACTCTTAGGGTTCACACGTAAAGTATGATCTGATCACCTACTTTCACGTACGCCTTAAATTATTCATTCAGAATTTGATGCACAAAACTGCGAGGCTTACATTTTTACCTCCTTTCAAAAAAGTTTTGTCCTTAAAACTTTAATTATCAACCTCACCTATTACCACATCTAAACGCTTCGATATTCATCTAAGTATCATTAATCAAGACAAGAAAATTTATCATTAACTTGATCTCTAAAGCAACCACGTCTCGATTTTGTAGTCCTTGAATACGTTTATCAAGTATCGAAATAGGTTGCTCCTCCACTATATCATCCTCTTGTAGGTCTTCCAACTTTATTTCGAATTAATTCCGCTTAAGGCTATCTCTTTGTTATACTTTCACATACTTTACGTTTTGATTTCTTGATTTTGGAAATCTATCCATCTAGTATCTGTATAGGTGGTTCCCTCAGTATACAGTCCTATTAAAGGTCCGTTGGTTTAATCCTAATACTGCACTTGACTTCTTCATGAGTATACATAATATTGATACATAGGACACTTAATGGTATTCTACTAGACTCGGGACTTATGTCCTTTAATCTTTTCTATCTCTTCAAAAGTAGGGTCAATGCATCTCTTAAGTGAAGTTATGTTTAGAGCTTCCACAAGATATCTTCTAATATTTACTTTATATCATCGATTCACATTGTATACCTAACATCTCTCGACAATAGCATGAATTAGAAAGGGATGGTAGATCCATTTGTTATTATATGGATCGCCTTCATATTGATAAGTTAATAGAGTTTCCCTTTATTCGTTACTTAATTCTTGCTTTTTGTACTTTCCAAACTAATCTCTAATGTAATGTATTCTCTTAATTCATAATTCAAGCACTTTTGAAAATGAGTTCTGAGTCTTTCAAGTTCAAGGTTCCTAAGTATGACAATTTTAAGCTATCTCCTAACCCTCAATCTAGTTAGAATTTCACCACCAACAATCCTACAATTCAATTCGTACCATTAGTGCATATCTTAGCTTTTATCACTATTCCATATCTTACTTATTAACTTCCGAACCCGGTTATTCATTATGTTGATAGGTTGCCTTCTATCATGTATTCTCAATTAAACTTATTGACCTTTCAACTTTACAACTTTAGTCAGATTCTTCCTCAAAATTTCCATTGCCAACACAATTTAGAGTTTAAGTACTTATACAACTAGCATATAAAATTGAAAAGTTGAGTTTCGTAAATCTTGATCCCTTTGCAACATACTTGAAAGGAGATAAAAACTAACTTAACAAATGAATTTGACTTGAGCTGACGAAGTTAACATAACCTTGGGAATTGCCAAGGCATTGACTAGTTGTGGTTTAATGACTAACTCAACATGTTGAAATCAACTTAAAGATAAAGGATCCATAGAAAAGATGTGTGACTTTTAATAGGTTTGATAAGAGAGACATAGGAACTACAAATTTGCCATCCTTTTCATGCATGTTCATATGTACTCAAGATATATGTGAGGAATACAATTATTCAACCATCATATTTCAATCCAATAACATCTCTTTATTTCTTCTCTTACTTCTATGATCAACTTAAAGTGTACAGCTTCATTAATTATTTCATAACCTACTCTTGCTACACAAAAGTATTACTCTTTGTAGGAATCACTCTAATTCATTTCAAACATCTTTACACATTTTCTCACTGTAATATTCTCTACCGTCATATTGTTTCCATATTTTTAAGCATAACTCTATTAATATTTTTCCTAATTCTAATCTTAATCTTATATATTTACTAAAATCTTCTCCGTATTGCTTTCAAAGTGTAACTCTTACAATCGTTTGAAAATTTCCCTTTTTATTCTCTGCTCAAGTTTATCAAGTCCTTGAGTATGTCTTCAATTCATTTTTCCCTAACATAATTTATTTTCATGTAGGTTACTCTTTGTTGTAGCTTTCATAAACAAACTTGATCTAACTTCTAGTCATGTCTTAAGTCTTTGCTCTATTATTACTTCTAGTTCTTAAAATCATATCAATGCCTTAGCTTTATGATCCATCATACTCCCAATCCTTATCTTTTGGTCCTATTACGATGTATAATACCACATAATAAGGAACTTTCAACCTCCTTAATTATGCTTTGACAGAAGTAAATCTAAACCTTAATTTCAAGTAAGAGAGGTTTATATTTCATATCCTATTATTAATCCCTATACACCATCACTGGTGCAATTGTCATTCTCCAAATTATCCTGGAAATACTCTTTTTAAGCTTCTTCTTGAATGTTTATCAAATTATTGACACATTAAGATCTTTATATCCTTAGGTCTTATCGAAATCTAGCTCTTATCTTTGACTTAAAGGTCTTATATATCTCCTTCGAATACTTAGAGATTATAAATGTTGCCATCTCAGCTCAATTTAAGCTATTTAATCTTTGGTTAAGATAACTTTTTTCTTATCTTATCCACATAGTATCAACTCATCTTAAGAAATTCAAAAGATTCGATACTTCTTAAAGTCATCACTCATAGTATGCTTCCCATTGTATTCTAACCCAAGACATTCTCATCAGTTAATAAATGTTGTAATAACATTTTCTATCGCATGGTATTTACATTAATGATCATCTATCCAGCTTATGTTAGGTTTATTATCTTCCGAAAGTGGTAGAAGTTAACTCTTAGCAAATCTCAAGGTATAAAAGGACTTAGTTAACCAAATTTTCACTTTCACAAGTGATTGTTTATCCTACACTCAATCATATATGACCTGCGAATGAGTATACAATTTAGTCTCAATTAACTCATTTGAGTGAGAATATGTTGTTTTACTAGTATCATAAAAGTTCCACAAAATATATTCTAATCAGCTTTTCCCAATATCCCTATAGCACATGTAATAAGTATATCCTCTATACAAGTAAGATGTTACTTATGTAAGATATGTGCTTATACTTAACATTGGAACTTAGCATAGAATCTAAGTCTCTAAACCACCCTATGGGTTTCCTGTTAATCTAAGGTCACATAACTCCTAACAATAAATCTTCCATTGACATTTCAATATCTACAAACCGTTTATATCAAATACATCCTATGTACAAATAATAATAATGAAGTATTCCTCATACTATCCAAGTTTTCACCCATTAGAAATAAAGTGCAAATCAACACTTGTAAATATCATATCAACTATATTCTACTAGTAATAATAACATTAGCATTCTCAGGATATCATAGTATTTCCTTATTAGAAGATAGTAACAAAGGTTCCCCTTGCGAAATACCATAGTCTGAACTTTATCTTTAAGAAATATACTTTAAAACTTAACTCAACTTCAAAGGAGAATTACATTAAAACTAAACTTTCACTTAACAAGAATTTGCACATAAACTTTGATACATATCAAAAGATCATATATTCTCCTCCTAAGTGTATTGTTTCTAGCTACAATAAGATCGTGCATACGCTATTAGAAGAGTTAAAACTTTTGAGTTAGCATTAAGCACACCAAAACAACAAGAGTCCATTATGAAAATTATAACCAATATATATGTCTAGAGTGACCAAGTTCTCAATCCATGATTTTGTTGGAAAGAATATAATCATTGAAAGTTAGTACAAAATTGTACTAACTATTAACTTTACAAACTATCAAACTTTTTAAAAATTGTTACATTATCTAAGGAAAGTCAATTCCATACTTGTTCATACGTACCTCACTATCTCTAAGTTAGAGTCAAAACTTATTACTACTTATTCTAAAATCCAATATATTATAACATTAGGTACTTAGTCATCGTTATTATTATTTCTACTGTTAAATTCAATTCTCATGGTTTGCTCCTTTAGTTTCCACATAATCCTTTTCTTAAGTCTTGGAAATGTTTTCTACTTAACATTCTACTTCCTTTCCTATTCTACACTTTTCATCATGTACATCCATTGATTTCCATCTTTAGTTCTCAACTTGAGTTATTGCAACATCGAAAGCATACTTAAAGTTGGATCACAGGGGGTTCTCTTACGATTCAATTGGGGATTTGGGTTCTTTAAAGTAGGTCTTCTATGCCAATGTTCTTCAAATAAAAGTTTACAGGACCAAACAATGATACAATAGGGAAATCTCTAAAAGTATAGAATACTTTTATTGTCACCTGGTTATAATTTCCATAATAGTTCCTTTTCGACTCTTTAATTATTGGAAATTGCATCGTTAAGATCATTACAACATAGCCTCCTTATTCCACAAGTATCTTTTCTCTAAGTAACAATAGTAATATAAATTTCTAGCTCATTTTCCAGTATCCTCCAATCACCCAACATCCACACGATAATATTTTCAATATATATATATAGCTTATAATTTCACTAAAAACATAAATCAGTACTCAATCAATCCATCTCAAAACAATTCTTATAATTAAGCCTTACAATCTATAAACTCTTCACTACCCATTACTGTCACTGAACATAAATGGGCCTTTATTTCTAAATCTTCAAATAAAGAAAGTATAATTAAACTAATATTATTCATTACTCTATATTACGTATAATCTTCTACACATATAACTTACATACAACCCTACAAGACTAAGTTTATTATGTCCCACTTAATTTCCCTAACTCTTAATGTTCCTAAAGTGTTCTAATTCATTTTAATTACGATGCATCAAAGTTAGTTCTTAAGAGTTGCACTTTAAGCGAATTCCTAAGAATCATGCCCTAATACAACCGAGAACTGTCGTGCCCTAAATCAAGGAATCGTAACAACTGTACCGCATAAACCAATCTAAGCTATAAGCTAGCTACCTTAGCTACTAACTTAGGTGTAGTTCATAAAAGGCATTCATAACTCCACTGCTTTGAAGCATCAAATTTAATACTTGTTTGGTATAACCTGTAGTGACTAGTAGTTAAAACTTTTGAGAAGAACCGAGTTTTGTAACCATATAAGCAACAAAAATCTTGAATTTAACAAAAGAGTTAAAAAATTATATCATTAAGGAGAGTTTTTACGACTAGTAAAAAATTTATAAAAGTCCATATGTGTACAACGTGAAGATTACATATCAGTAGTTAAAAACTAGAGGGCCTCCTAAGGAGACCCTATTGGTTTTCCTAAAAGTTAGTAACATCGATAAATAAAATAGAAATCCGACCAATTTGTCTTGAATCTCAATCCTCAATCTTGTTCTCTAATCTTCTAAAATTTGGGAAATGTACTAGTAATCTACTTGGAACCTGCAAAACAACTATAAAAGTTCATATGTATATAGCGTAAAGATTACATATCGGTAGTTGAAAACTAGGAGGCCTCCTAAGGAGACCCTATTGATTTTCCTAAAAGTTAGTAACGCCGATAAACAAAATAGAAATTCAACTAATTTTTCTTCAATCTCAATCGCCGACCTCCTTCTCTAATGTTCTTAAAATTTGGGAGATGTACCAGTAATCCACTTAGAACCTACAAAATAATTAAAGGAGAATGAGTGACAACTTACTCAATAAGTAGGATGGATTCAATATGACGTATTTGATACAGAGCAACCAGGGTTTTCAAGCAGTTTAGTTAAATGCTATGCATGTACAAGCAAATGACATTGCATAACATTATCCAGTCTATTGTGAAATTTGAGAAACTACACTCGCTCTAATCCAAATTGAAGAGTTTGACGTCTCATATACAAATCAAAACCAAATCGAGGCTTGTGCAATAGAGAACACCCTTCACATGAGACTACTTTTGAACCATGATCACCAACCTTATTGCGATCTTCTCTTCTGTCACTTAATTCAACTAAGGGTAGAGAAAGTACCATTTTAGCTATCCTCATGAAAGGTCTGTATTTTGCCTCGAGAATCCTAGTCGTTCCCTTAATAGGTTATGATGCATATCTGGTTAGAAGTTAAGCCAAGTTTGAGCTAGTTTGCTTTTTAAGGTGATCAAATAATTTCAAATAATCCAATCAAATACTAACATAGAGCAATCAATACATAAAGTTCAACACTCCACAATAGTAAACAATATTCAAGCACACACGTTGCATAGGCATAGGTAATTAACTTACTATTATAAACAAGACATATATTAAGGCTTCTAAGATTATTAAATAACACTTCAAAGTGTGGTGAAACACTGATTCCACTTACCTGGACATGTAATGCTTGGCAGTCTTGATGGTTGTCTCATCCACTTTAATTTACCCCTAAATATTCAATATAATCACTTTAGTTTTATTAAATATAAAGTAATTGAGTTCATTTTAATAATTTGAGTATAGTTGTAACTTATCTTAAGAAAGTTATGTAACCTGTGTATTAAGTTTTAGCTTGATGTTGAAGTCTTTGAAAAAGGTTCTGAAGGCTAGCGTACACCAAGTTATGGTCTAAGAACCTTTTGACGAAGTCTTTGATACGAATGTCCCTAAATTGGTAACCTTTTAACTAAGTCTCTAATGTTGTTCCATTTAAACTTCTTACTCCAATTAACCCTCTGAACACGTCTTTGAAGTGAATTCATCTAAGCTTACTAAACCAGCTAATCCTCTAGTCAAGTCTCTGAAATTATTACAACTACACTTCTTTCACTAAACAACTTCCTAAATGAGGCTTCGTCATGGTTATAGTTCAAATCCTTTCATCAGCTAACCTTTTGATCAAATCTTTGAACCAAGGATTAAGTCATCCTCTTTATTAGATCAACCTTTTGAAGAACCTTTTGAACAAACTCAACTTACAAATTTTTTCTAAGCAACTCGTTCTGGCCTCATATTAATGGATACACACATGCTAATACATGATCATTCAACGAGTTCATCATACCCATTAACACCATATCACTAAAACTTTCAAACCCTCATTTTCCTACTTTAACGCATTGAGGCCATAACCAGTGGTAAGGGTATGATTCAACTCCACTTCAATCCACTTAACTCCATATCATATCCTACAGTAGAATATAACTCATATAAACTCTAGAACAGCTACAAATGGTTTTCCTCAAGGTTAGTAACATATAATTTCCGAAAAATAACATTTTTCTCCTAACTTAAAGGTCCAAATATTCTAAAAGATCATAGAAAATATTTTTATCCAAAAACTCTTTATGCAGTATAAGGATGTTCCTAAAAAATTTTGATTGCGAAACTAAACTCATAGGATTATTTAAAACAATTTCAAAAATCGATTGGTTTTGTGTGATTTCTTAAGGAGGTCCTATACTTGCTAAAAAAATTTTCAATCTAATATTTTTCTCTAAAAGTACATATAAAGAAATTTCAAAATAATTTTTCTTATAATTTTTGCAGTCAATTTATTATTTTTACAAAATTAAGTAAAATTAGGTTAAAGATTTGACTCATAAGAAAAATGTATTTTCGACCACCAACTCTGATCACCCCATTATCAGCCAAGCTAGCCATTGCCACCATTGTTAGGTGGTGGTGGTGGTTTGCTTCCAGAACACCTTTAGACCCATGTTTTCCAATTCTATTCGATTTGCGTAGTTTTAGTTCATATTTTTCCTTGAATTTTTATTCTTCACAAATCTTCACCTTCTTATATTTTTCCCAAGTTCTTCACTCATCTAAGAAGCTCACAAAGAGTTTTAGTGAATTTCCTAAAGTTGCAATGATGCAAATGAGTAATTTTCTCTCTCCTAAGGCTCTTATACCCCCCTCTAAATTATTTAGTTTAAGTGTCTTCTTTTTGTTTTGTTCCTTAGTTGTCCAAAATGCTTGCCATGCCTAAGCCATTTATTTCCCACCAATTTTAGTATTTTTAGTAATTATTTATTAATTTCTTAATTTTAGTTAATTTTGCACTTTTCCCCACCAATGAGAGCATTTCAGTTATGATTGCTCCAAATGAGTTTATTCAACATCTTAGATGCCAATGCATGCAAAACTTTCACCTAATTCTATCTTAAGTTTCATGGAGTTAAGTAAGGCCTTAGGACTCTTCAATCCTTGATATGTAATTTTAGTAGTTTTTTTTTTTTTTTATCGTCTTATCTTTAGCTATTTTGTTTCTTTTTTCCCATCATATCTCTTCAATATCAATGTTTTCTTATTATTATACTTGTTTGGTTTTAACTTTCAATAATTAAAGAGACATATCATTTTGTACAAGTAAAAATAACTACTAGAATGCAACTCTTTGTACTTCATTTTTACATTGTGAAAGTTTATAATGTTATAGACTACTCATTAACAATCTTGTACTTTCAACTCTTGCTTCTGTCTAGAGGGGTATTCAGAGAGGTATGCCCAATTTAGTAGGCTCTTAAAATCCAAAAGATTATTTTTGTTGTTATTGATCGGTAGTTTTTGAATTACAAATTTAATAGTTGTAGAATCCAAACTAGTTGCTATTGTGTAGAAATTAGGATATGTAGGAGAACATGACATGGATAATTAATCTACTATTTATTATAATATATAATTTCATATTTTTTTTCCTATCATTTCTCTTGGTATTTTGTTTCTTTTTTTTTCCCCACCATTTGACACCTCTTCAACATCAATGTTTTATTATTATTATTATATCTATTTGGCTTTAACTTTCAATATTGATGTTTTTCTTTTCCTCAAAAGACATATCATTTTGTACAGAGTGTATGGAACTTTTAGAATGCAACTCTTTGTACTTCATTTTTATATCATGAAAGTTTGTAACGGTTTCTAAATTAATACATCACTTTTATGGAAAACATCAAAGAGTTGCATAAAGTTTTAATGCATTTTATTACATAATTAAATAATAATGTTTACCCTGTATTTATAGCAACAACAATTTATATGAGATTTATTAACATACTGTGGGTGCTGGGTACAAATGCAAGTGCCACGTGCGTGCCGCATGTAGAGTCACACTACATGTGACTAGAGAAAATACTTGAGTGACTTGCATGGGATGATCGAGAGATAAGCGTAGAGAAGAGGAGTAGGCGATCTTAGTTTGGCTCTACCACGTATAGTGACAGGTAGAAGAGCATGATAGCATTAAACTCTAAGATTAATGAAGAACGAGGTGGCGTTCTTGAAATATTTGAGTGTTTCATTTTTTAGGCAAAATTTCGGCAGAGTAACGGTGTTAATGGGGTTTTTTTTCTCCTCAAATGAGGATGCGAGTAGGATATTTATAGGAAAGAGTAATTGATCACATTTGCCAGATCATGACGGTCATCAATGATTGAGATTGAAACGCCTTATTACTGGATTTTTAAGTGGGCTATTTTCATAGGTTTAGCTCTAAGTAAAGGTTTTATTTATTATTCTAGTATGAGCCAAACCAAGAAAGATTTGATCGGATGGACCAATCCAACGAACCCTACTCCAAGTCTATCATGTCAAGTCTCCATTGATCATCTCAATAATTTATAGGCTTAGCTTCTCAAGTCCTGTTACCTTAGCCCGAGAAGTCAAATTTATTGGATTAATGGGCTTGAAGCTCAATATTAAATTTGGTCCTCTACACATACTAATTATGTTTTTCTTCAAAGTAAATTCAATTATTTTTATTACAAGTATAGTTTAAATAAATAATTGTATATAATATAGTGTTTTAGACTTTCTCTTCTTAAGAAAAAGACAGATTGGCCTATCTCAACTAATAGTTCCACGTCCTTCCTTGCATTCAATGGGTGTGAAGGGTAAACATCTACTTATTTCGTTTTTGAATTTATATTAAATTGAATTGGTTGACCATACCTATATATTGAATGAATAATAAGAAAGGAATAGAAAAAGAAAAAAAGCATGTGATTCTTCCCTTTTTTGTTCCTAGCATTCGAATTGATAACGACTGTGGTTAACATCTGTCTGTAGGCACTAATGAAAACACTAAAAGAGAGTTTGGTAAGAAATTTACAATAGCTCGAGTAGTTGCACACACTCATGATTCATGATACATCAAATCGAGTGCCATTGAGTGATTGAGTCGTGCTTAACTTTAATTTTCCTTTTTCTTTCTTTATTATTATTTTTATTTTTTCTCAAACACGGTCGGGTCAAATAACTCGGTCAACTTCGTATGCTGTCACCATATGACCCATCCACATGCAACGCGAGGAACTAGTATTTATTATTATTATTATTATTTTGCTAGCATAGGAGGAAGCAGTATGAACGAAATTGTTAAGTCGTAGTTTAAAATTCAACCCGGTCTAAAATATTAAAAAAAAAAAAACATAAAATTATAAACTTGTTTGATAATTCTTTCATAATCTTCTCTTAGACAACTTATACATTGAATGATTTCGAGCTCAACATATTCATTACATGTTCCTCTAATCTATTATATATTGGTTCAATTAATCTTCTATATTTTAAGCCAATACTTCTTACTATACTCTACAAAAAATGCATTTTTTTTTTCCCAGAATCATGTACTTTACGTAAAATATGACTTTTTAACACTGAAATGTAAAAGAAGTGGGTTAGTTATGTAATAGCCATGGGTTCCAAGTCGCTAATCTAGGGAATGGATTGACATTGTCTTAATAATTCTAATCTTTACAGTTTAGTCACGAAAGTTAGATAAAATGATCACATAAAGTTGGTTTTATAAAATATAGAGAGTTTTTTTTTTTTCCCTCAAGTAAAATATAGAGTTTAAACGAAGTAATTTTACTATTAATATTATAAAAAACTCATATATTGAGATCTAATATCTAATGAGATATTATAGATTGATCCAAAAAACTTATAAAATCAATACTACTTATAGAACTATGCTATTGAGTATTGTTATGTCAAGTGTATATAATGTAAGTAACATAATAATATACGTATCACTACAACAAATTGACTCTTTTACGAACTTTTTTTTTTTTTTTATAGCGACAGTTATAACCATCACTAGAATCCGTAGAGCCGATTTTAGCAATCAGCCTCTTTGCCATCGACAAATACCACCGTCTCTATAATGTAAAGGCAGTTTTGGCATTTGTCGAGATAAGCCTTTTTTTTTTTTTTCTAGTACTGGTTTTGGGATATGTATTTGTGGTTATAACCTCCAGTATCTAGTAGAGAAAAATTAAAAAATTAGCATTATATTGGTGGTTTAAACCACCTCAAGAAAAAGCGGCAAAATTTTTCTACGTAATTACAAGCAAACAGGACTTCCACTATTGTGATAGTGTTCAAATTGAGATTTAGATATAACCATCCTAACATTTTTAGTACTAAAATTTTGACACTTCTTGATAATTTGTTTCGTAATTTAATATCAAGCTCATAACTATGTAAAAGTGAAACATTAATCCAAAAATATGAATTTAATACCATAAAAAAGACGCTATATTTAAGACTATCTAATAGTAAATAAGAGTATCTTGTCAATATGCTTTGACATGTATAATGTCAATAAACTAAAAAGTACTAAAATTGAATGTTTTTAATAAAGATCAAATGTTCAAAAGACATAAAGTTCATGATATAAAATAGAATACATCAAATATCTCAAATTGCATGAGTAGTGTCATTAGATGCAGGCTCATGACTTGAATGAGATGAATAATTAGAGGAGATGCAACTTGGTTGCTTCCATCAATCCCAGCTTATTATCGAGAATTAAATTAATTAATATATAAAAACAAATGAAAAAATAAAGTAAATAAGAAAAGCTTGCATAATTCATACGAGATTTTTGCTATTCAAAAAGTCTTCCCATGGATATTTAGGATGCTTGTTGTAATAGTACGGTCCGATTAAAGTAGTTGCGTATGCACTATGTGAGTGATATGCTACATGTGGCTTTAAAGAAGTAAAGTGAGCTCGTCACCTAAAGGGATGATTAGAAGAGAATAAGGTAGGGAAAAAGAACAACCAATCTCAGTATTTCAAATGCATAAGTGACAAATAAGGCAACCTGAGGAGACTTTAGGCGTTCACCTTATAGTTTGAGCGAATGAGATCAATTCTTTGTTTGAATTACTTATTTAATCTTAAAGAGTAGAGTTTTCATAATAGAATATAATTTCTCCGATCTCTATAAAAGTTTTAAATGAAGATGAAAGATTGAGTATTTATAGACTCTTAAGCAAAATAGCATCCATCCAATCATTTAGGTGATTAACGGATGAAATGAAGCGTACTCGATTCATAATTATTCAAAATGAACTAGCTAATGAGCCCAAGGTTAGTAGTCTTTCTTATAAATGTATGAGCCTACCTAAGAAAGGTTGGAGGTAGACGGACAGGTCCAATGATCTCTATTCTGAGCTTACTAAATCAAATCTCCCTAAATTATCCCAATATATGGACCGAATTTCTTAGGCTTTGTTACCTAGCCCAATAAGTCAAGTCTAAATAAATAATGGGCTTAACCTGATAACTAATATAGCAATTTTCAACCCTCTATATTTTGCTCCTTAACCAAAAGTCCTTGGACATAGTCAAAGGGGTTTTGGGCATTTTTAGAAGTTGTTTTTTCAATTGTTGTGTAGACATATTGAATATTGACTTTGCTTAATCACTTCCAATATCGATGGAATTAACGCTTCTTCTAGATCATTGATGAGCTAAGCATGATACGCTAATATCCATTTTGCTATAATGGAACACATACTTTGACATGCTTTTGTATTGTACTTTGCCATGATTTATTACTCCCATGACATTGATTCACCAAAAAATGTGTGGTGGCTCCTCTCAGTACTTTTTCCTCATTCTATGATCATTGATAGAAAAAAATAAAGCCATCGGAGCATTTAAAAATTTTGAAGCTTCAATAATATTCCATCCAACTATGTTATATATCTCATTCATACTAGTAAACAAGGTAGTGCTATTGTGAAGTGGAGCAGAGCTTAAGGAGCGTAGCGAAACGAAACGACAGCATTTCCCCCCTTATAAAGATTGCAAAAGTTACGTTGCGCTATACAAAGACAGCATAGGGGTGTGGGGGCAATGCCCTAGCAATACGGTATGGTACTTATATATATACATATATATATCTTAGTAGATGGAGAAATGTGACTCCAATAAACACCATCCTTATTCGTTTTTATGCAACGCATCTTCGGTAACTAAATAGATTTTTTCATATTTACTCTAAATCTTCTCTTCCATCTCCGAATCCTCCTTAACTGATTAAAATATTTTATATCTTTATATTCAAAGATAACTCAAATTTTATCAAATCTATTCACCTTTATCAAATCTTTAAACCAAATCTTGAAAATATATCTTTCACTTTGCTATTTATAGATCTTCGCTTTATCAACTTCATATTTGATCGTATTGGCAATAAACAGCAACAAGTCTTCATATCCTGTTAATCTTTATTTATTTATTTTCTTTCTTCTTTATTTTTTTTCAACATGGCTTTCCTTTGACAAGTGATACGATCTTTAATCAAGCAATCTCCTTTCACTAATTTTTCTTTTTTCTTTTTTAAATGAGAACGGTAATATCCTTCTTCATGTATAATTTGCAAGTTGTGTAGAAATTGACAAGTTTTGATAAAATCAATTACTATGGTGTGTTTAACCATATATAATATTGCTTTACGCTATGAATTTGGAGACATCGACTTCTTACATAGATTATTTACTTGTATTGATTTTCCGCTTCCAACCATGAAATTGTTGATCGATGGAATCTTTCATATCTTGCCATTGTCCTCATTATGATCATATTCCCCCACCCTACCCTTTTTTTCTTTTTATATTTACTTTACTTCAAATAAAGTCATGTCATCCCCACATCGTTTTCTGCATAATATTGCAATAACATCATCTATTCGCTTCACATTTTCTTTTTCTTTTTCTTTTTCTTTTTTTTTTCTAATAGCGCATTATATCTCATAGGTTTATCTATTCCCATCGCAATCCTAGTGATAATCAGAGGATGAAATCAAGATCCATGCTCATACAATCATCCTTTTCGGCTTAAGGACTTATGAATACTGGTAAGAGAAATTAAACTCGCAAAATTGAAACCACAGAACAAAGTAAGGTCTTCTCCTCTTATGACAACAACACACTTAAACACTTGTTCATGTTTAGATTTCCCTTAATTTGTGTTTGGTAAGCTTTTCTCCTTCGATTGGTATTCATAATGAATTTTTTTCCTTTTTATACATATGTGTACCCTATTGCCGGTCATGAAGATAGACTAAGATCACTTTATATTGACAATCTTTACATGTGCAATTAAATAGATCATGGAGGACACTTACCTTACACTTGCTAAATCCATATGATGCTATGTTCCAAATAGACACTTGCTATTAACCAGTAGATTTCTCTTTCTCTCTCTCTCTTTATATGTTATTCAGGGAAGATAGTGGTAAAAGAGACAAAGGCTAATCCGAGTCGAAGTACGAAAGTAGTGAAGTTGAAGGACTTATTCGTACATCAAGATAAATGTTCGCCACCCATCTCGTGTCCTCAAGATAAGTGGTTGGACAAGACTATCTTTGAAAATATGTTTTGGGACAAAGCCAAGCACCGAGAAGCCCGCACAACACCTCGCATTGATGGTGGTCTCCAGTTTATAAAAAATAAGCCTTGTATTAATTCTAAAGATATCATCAGGGGAGATTTAATGTTGTACTTTAGAAACGAGAGGAGAGAGCTACCTCTCTCTAATACCCAATTCACATTCCTGAAGGAGTCACCCTTTAGATGGGATGATTGGGTAGCATACATTGCAAAGAAAGTCGGAATACATGACTTTACTCAAGAAGGCTAAAGTCCTTCGTGTTGTTGCTACTTCTACTTGGTTGTGATTCCCGCAAACGAATATAGTAGAAGTATAGGGAGATTTAGTGTTGCACTTTAAAACAACAGGAGAGAGTTACCCAATTTACATTTTTTAAGGAGTCAGCCTCAAAATGAGATGATTAGGTGAAGTACATTGAAGAGAAGTTAAAATATGCATTTCTTCTAAAGAAGACTAGAGCCCTCCATTATATTACCACTTCCACTCGATTGTGATTCCCACATATGAGTGGAATGGAAGTATGGTAAGCCATTATTTTTCAGTGGAGTATTCAAAGTTTCCAAAGACATCATCCATAGATATTCATAATTCAACATCGATATAAGCATGGTAGGACTTCTCCCATTATTTGGACGTTTTGCTTCAATTGTTCTTTTCTTTGAATACTATGTATGTCTTGTCTTGGTAACTTCTTCCGTTATTCTTGTAGGAACAATATCGTAATTAATTGCCCCTAGTCAACCTCAAAATCTACTTCAACAATTAGCATAGGTTAACTAGCTTCTCTTGTAAGGAGCTCCCTTTTACGAGCAAGCTTCGAGTGTAGCAAGCCCTAGCAGGCTCTAAATATAGCAGTCCTTGGGCAAGTACGCCTTAAGAACAACATGCTTTACATTGAGGAGCCTTAAGCAAGAAAGTCTTAAGCATAGTAGGTCCTAATAGGCCTCAAGTGTAGTGAACATCTCACTTAGTAGGCCTTGAATGAAGCAGGTCCTAATAGACCTTAAGCACAACAAGACTCGCATACAGTAAGCCCTAATAGGCTTTACATGTAGTAGGCTTGTTTTGTAGTAAGTCTTCATGGGACTATAAAATCAACATCATTATGTTGGTGTTCTTATTCAAAACCAAGAGGAGAGAGCTTCCTTTCCTCATCCCTTATTTTCCTTCCTTAGGAAGGTATAACTTGGATGGGTGGGCAAGTGGATTGTATCACCATAAAGCTATAACATATGTTTCTCTTAAAGAAGACTAAGATCCTTACTACCATCACTGATTTAACTTAACCGGGGTTCTTACATGAGTGCAATGGAAGCATGGCAGCCTAGGATCTATCATTACATCACTACTTCAATTAAATAATATTTCTTGCATAAACGCTAGATGCCAAGGCATTACTTAGGCTCAAGGCGTAGAGTCCAAGATGTCAGGGCGTCATTTAGATGTAAGGCATGGAAGCTAAGATGGCATGCATTACTTAAGCTTCAACTGTGAGAGTCAAGATGCTAGGGTGTCTCCTAAGCATTGCTTAGGCTTGAGGCATGCGAGTAGAAATGTCAGGGCGTTGCTTCAGCTTAAGGCATGGAAATTGAGATGCTAAGGCATTGCTTAGGCTTTAGGTGTGAAAGCTGAGATGCTAGGGCGTCGCTTGGGCTTGAGGCATGGAAGTTGAGATGCTAGGGTACTACTTAGGCTTAAGGTGTGGGAACCAAGATGCTGGGGCATTACTTGGGCTTAAGCATGGAAATCGAGATGCTAGGGCTTCGCTTGGGTTTTAAGAGAGTAAGATATAGAATAGAGAGTTGAGTAAGATAATAAAAGTTTTATTATTAAGTAGTGAAATTCATTCCTTATTTACAAAAACAATGTCATAGCTTGAACTCTTTTTTTTTTTTTCACACCTAACAAATCACTAATCACTTTTAGAACACTCGTGTGCTATTACATAAGTATCATGGCTTGAAAGCAGGTTATTACAAATGTCGTTATTATCGATGACAAGCTTCACATTTTGATTTGTTTCATGTAATATCTTTCTTAAGCTTCGACAATCCCTAGTAGGATGATTTATTGTTCTATGAAATTGACAATATTTGGGATTTCTTCTTTCACTCTCCATAGGTTGGTGCTTAACTTTTAGCAACTTGATAGCTTCATCTTGCAGCCAACGGTTGAGGATGACATGTGCTTTGCTTACTAGGCATGGATACAGAAGAGTTTCTATGTCTTTCTTAGGTCTCTTACTAGCATTAAAGTCCTTACTCCCAATCAAGGATACAAATGTTACTCGTTTGTTAAGCTTATTACTTTCCTTCTGTTGTCTCATAACAGAGTTATTTGTCCTTCATGTATTCACAACAAGTGTAGCAAAAGAACACAGGGAAAGGTTCTCCAACTGTACAGCATACTCAAAGAACATCCCTTGGATACAAATCTTCACTAGTTCTCTTTCATCACAAATATCTTAAATGTCTAGAATGCGTTCTCTAAAGTGCTCTATATAATTTATCAGATCTTCCTTTGGGTTTTGTTGTGTTCTTCCTATGTCTATAATCGTGACTTACTCTTAAGTAGAGAAAAATTTATCTAAGAAGAGTTTACACGTAGTCTCCCATAAACCAACTAATTTTGAGGGGATGTTAACATACCAGGTGTATGCTTTCTTTATCAATGATTTAGAGAATTCTCTAAGCTTTAGGTCATCATTAAGCCTATAAAACTCTAAGGTTCAATAAATTTCAATAGGTGTTCCTTGGCACTTCTCTTCTTGCCATTGAACAGCATGAATTTAAGACTTACGTAGTCCTTAAGATATGGCTTCACTACAATGCATTAATGATATAGGAGTTTCAGCTCCGATACTCTTGTAAATGACCTAACTTGTATTTCCTTTATACAAACGTCTAAGTCTTCCCTTGTTATAAAAAAAGTCCTTGGAGCAGAGGTTGTAGATGTAGGTAGCAGAGCAAGAGCAATATTAGGATAAGAAGTAAATCCACCTAAGATTGGGATGATAGGATTGGATAGAGGAGCATGTACGTGTCACGCCCCGAAGCAGCAGAGTCGTAACAGCCCTGCCGTGTAAACCACCCTAAGATAGAAGTTGGCCTCACAACCGCTATCTTAGACCTGATCTACACAAGGCGTCCACAACTAACCCGCTTTGAAGGAAACAGTTTGTAATTTAAATAAATTATTTACCTATAAAAGTGAGGAATTATATATATATATATGTTATCATTCAGTTATTACAGTTAAAGTTTACAACATTTTTCTATAGTATATTCCCTAGTATTACATCATTCGGAAATGAAAAATAATTCTAAAATAAAAACTTAGACCTTAAAATATGTGTTTATTCTTCAATGTTTTTCCTCACTCCCCAGGATTCGGCAGTTGCTAGCTTCAGAGTAATTGGTTACCGCTTTTTAGCCAGCACCTGCACGACGTCTATAGGGATATGAGCAACCACAGCTCAGTAAGTTAGGACGGAGGACTTAAAACTATACCAGAAACACAACAAGGTTTTCAATCACTTATTAGATGCAATGCATGTGCAAGCAAATGCCATCGCACGACGTTGTCTGGCCCATCGTGAGATTAGAGAAATTGCGCCCGCTTTAATCCGGGTTGAGGAGTTGCCGTTAATGCAACAGCTCACAACCAAACCCAGGCTTGTGTAATGGAGACCTTGCTCCTCCCGCGACTACCTTCGAACCACTGCCTTCACCCTCGCCGCGACCTCTTCTCCTGTCACTTAGTTCGACTGAGGATGAAAAAGGGACCATTTTGCAATCCTACGCTATCCCTTCCGAAGGGGTCGGTATTTGGCCGGAGAGTCCTAAGTTCCCCTAACGGGTTGCAATGCATGTCCGATTATGCTTACTGGTCGGATATTTAATTAAGTCCAGTTTAGGGTGATCAGTCCTTTCATACAATTCATACAATATGTGCCAAAGCAACAAACAGAATCATGGCATCACCCATAATCAAGCACATGCACACATTCAACTATCTAACAAGCACAACCAAGCATAATCTTAAGCCTCCAAAATACAGCATCGTATTAGTCCCAACTTACCTCGACTCCTCGCTCACTCACTCGAGGTTCGATTTGCTCAGGCCATCGCCAATCATCCCTATAACACGAACGTGGTTTCAGCTTTTCATATAAATATTATAAGTTCATTTTATCCTATAACGCTTATTGTTAGGTTTTGTTTAAGGTTAAATATGCCTAATTATTTAGGTATTAAGTCTTTTACAATTATTCTAGGTTTGGGGTTGGGTTCGGGTTCGGTTTCGGTTTCCGCATCAATTTCTAATTAGATTTTAGTTCGATTTCTAAATCCTAAACATGCTTGAATCCCAATGTGAAATTAATCACATTAGGCTCGAGTATTCAAATATCCTATTAGATCTTAATTTAGTATTATAAGCTATTCGGTACACGCTAGTCCTAATTAAGGTATCGGATTTATTCCCGATGTGTAAAAATCTTACATTTTGAGATATTTACTTAAAATTAAATGTCATTTCAGATTTATTATTTTTCTGATTTCTATTATAATATTATCTAAATGACCATATTTTTTTAGATTTATTAATTTACATTTTCACATATTCCTAATTTATTATATTACTTACTTAATTTCCCTAATTAACCATACTTAGTACCCAAAGGCTAGGATTAAGGTTCCACTGCAGAGATTAACTTCCCTAAACATATAATTAATATCCCAATCAGTAATCAACATCCTAATCATCTAATTAACCCTAAATCACCCAATTTTACCATCATTTTAGGGCTAAAAATTAACTTAAAAATTTCAAAAATTAATTTTAAAAAAATGGCTTCATAGCACTGTTCTATATCACATGAGCATCCTACAGGAAAAAAAATTGAGCTCCAAACTACATCCCTAAGCCTATTTATTTTCCGGTTTAATCATGCTCGGTTTTGAACAATTTGTTAAGGAACCTATATTTCCAGACATAATTAAACTAAATCAATATTTTTCCCTAAATCTACATACAATAAAACCTCAGAATAACAAGTTTCATAATTTTCTGGGTTAAATAACTAATTTTACAAAATTATACAAAAATCGGGGTGAATAAATGACTAACCGGTTCGAATCTACCTGGCCGTCCAAACTCGGTCCAAGGCTGTCGGCCGATCCAGGCGGTGGTTCTAGCGTAGGGTGGTGGTGGTGGTTCGGTCCCAGGTGGTGGTGGGTGGTGGGTGGTGGTTTTAGTTCACCTTGCTAATCTGCACAGTTTTCTTTTTTTTTTTTCTGGATTTTCTCTCGATTTTTTCAGTGTTTCGATTTTTTTCAGATCTCAAACTGGCCAAATGACTTCTGGAAATTTTTTCCTTATTTATAGACAATTATAGAATTTAATGTGCATTAATTTGATGGGATTTTGTCCCAATTCCTTAATTTTTGGCTTTTTTTTTGTCCAATTCCTATTGGTTATTTTTTTTTTCTTTTTTTGTCACGACCTGATCTTGTTGCAGCTTATCCTCTTCTGATTTTTTCTGATTTTTCTGTAATTATTTTGTATTTTTCTTTAATTATTTGCTTAGTTTTCGGCCAATTTTAGTAATTACACGTATTTTTATCTACACGTAAATACATGTGGGGTACACGTGAACATTCCTAAATATTATTTTGGTCATTCTAAAATTTTTAGTATACATATAATCTATCTCTAATAATTTATTAGTTATTATATTACACTTTTTTCCTTTTCAGTAATTAACAATTATTATGCTTAAAATTTGAAAATTTTATAGTCTCCTATTTTACTATTTATTTTCTTAAATTTAAGTTTACGGAGTCATTTTTACTAATATTTCTCTCAATAGTTTATAATTTGGGTGTGATCGGATTCTTTAGCCGATCGCCCTAAACCTTGGGTTCTAAGTTCAATCCTACGGTTACTTGGCTGAATTTTGGGGCTTACATACGTGTAAAGATGAAGAGCCGCCTAATTGGACTCTTACGTTCTTTGTTGCAGGGGTCAATTGTTATGCAGGCTCTAGTGGGGGGGTTCATCACCTTCTCCTTGATGGAGATCTTCCTCAACAACTAAAGGATTAGCTGGTTAAGTTGAGGTAATGACGCTTGGCTGTGTAGTAACTATAGGATTTGGTAAAGCCATATTTTGTTGTGTAATAATAGTGGCAGCCGTCCCAATAAAGATGGATTGGAACATAGCCATGAACTAGTTTAAAGCCTTTATGGCTTCTTGCATTGTCCACATTGGTGTCGAGCTATTGGGATGTAGTATCAAATATACTAGTTGCCTTAAAGGCTTTAAATTAGTATCTAGTGCCTAATGTCCTGATTAGTATTCTTAAGTGGTTGGAGTGGATTTTGCTTAATAAGCTCCATATTAGTGTCGAGCTCTTAGGATGTGGTATCAGATGTACTAGTTGCTCTCTTTCTAGGAGGTACCATGTTTCTACGATCACTTTTCCCTAGTGAAGTTACCAAAATGTAGATGTAGGGATTCGATTAGAGTAGTCACATGTGCATTATGTGAGTGATATGCTATACATAGCTTTAAAGAAGTGAAGTGAGGTGAGATTGTCACCTAAATGGATGGTTAGGTGAGAACAAGACAAGAAGAAAAAACAGGCAATCTCATTGTCTTAAATGTACAAATAAGGCAGCCTTAGGGGACCCCAAGCGTTCATCTTGTAGCTTGAGTGAATGAGATCAATTCTTTGCTTGAATTACTTATTTGATCTTAGAGAGCAAAGTTTTCTCAATGGAGCAACATTTCTCTAATCTCTCTAAGAGTTTTAAATGAAGAGGAAAGGTTAAGTATTTATAGGCTCTTGAGTAAGATAGCATTCATCCGATCATCTAGGTGATCAAAGGATGAGATGAAACCTATTCAATTCATAATTATTCAGAATAAACTAGCTAATGGGCTTAAGGTTAGTAGCTTTCCTTATAAGTACATGAGCCAGCCTAAAAAAGGTTGGAGGTGGACGGACTGATCCGACGATTCCTATTTCAAGCCCACTAAGCCAAATCTCTTTGAATCATCCTAATGTATAAACCAAACTACTTAGGCCCCCATAGACTCCTTAAGCCCCCTCACTTAGCCTAATAAGTTAAGCCTAAATAAATAATAAGCTTAACCCAATAACTAATATAGTAATTTTCAGTCCTTTACACCTGTCAACTAGGAAATCAAGCAAAGCATTAT
The DNA here is from genome assembly GCA_024138015.1 of Lumnitzera littorea. NCBI lineage: Eukaryota > Viridiplantae > Streptophyta > Magnoliopsida > Myrtales > Combretaceae > Lumnitzera > Lumnitzera littorea. The sequence goes on along the minus strand of JAMXBB010000011.1, from coordinate 72,400,703 downwards.
ATTTTTGTCCCAATACTATAATTTTTCTCTCAACTGAATTATTTCACTTCCATTACAACTACTTGTGGAAGTTTCTCTATTAATATTAAATCTAGACGGGTTAAAAAAACCTTATAAGTGTAGGTCCCATACATAATCCTCTCACTTACCATTGTGCTCAAGACTAAACACCTCTTTAAAGATTTCTTCATGAATTTCACTCAAGATACTATTAGAACCTTCACTACGCTGTAGTTGAAGAACTCGAGCTTTCTCCTACAATTAAAAACATCAATATAATAAGAATTGAAATGTTATTTTTAAAACATCTTAAAAAATAAATATATCTTCTTAAGTCATTAATCAATCAAATAGAAAAAGGAAAAAAGAAAGAGATGGTTGATGTAGCTATAAGTTTTAACATTTTTCCCTTGCATTTTTCATGAACATAATTACCATCTTCCTTTTGTGAGTTATGTCATACATGGTACCATAATATTAAGTTCAGAAATGGTGGTAGAGGAAAACATAAGCAGAGAGAGAATATCAAACTAAGAGGAAAATCTACTACTCAATTTTTCTTCTTTCTCTACCATCCTTTTAACAAATTTTCCCTAAAGGATTTTTTCACATACAACTCCATAAGACGATTAGAAGCAAGGAGCAAAAGGATTTAGGTTGAATATTAGGAGAATTATTAAAGAAAAATGGGGAAAATATAGTATTCTACGGGTTTCTGGAAGTTTGAGGGTTTAAAGATGAGTTGCTATCAAGTGGTTAAGGTGGTTGAAGTCTGATGCATGAGTGGTGTTCTCCAACATGGTTTGGTAGTTATAGGGTCACCAAAGCATAGTGTGCTAGTTCCAATGCTTATGAGGCAAAAGCATTTGGTGTGATTAGTTGAGTACCCCTACTTGAAAATTGTGTTACAAAGTGGTTAAGATAACTTAAGCCACTTGCTCGCGTTAGTATCTCTATAGAATCACTTCTTCTTCTTATTCTTCTTTTGGCTATAGTATATAATCACTTAAATAAATACTACAAATCACTTAAATGAATACAATATATATTGTGAAGTTGAATTAGTGATTGTCATAGGTTAGAAAGTCAGTGATTTGTTTTCGAATTACGAATTGTTTATATTATATCTATGAGGTAGGCCATAAGCATAGGTTGAAATTTCTGAATTGGCCTTATCCTTATTTTAAGGATGGGATAATGAATTGTCTTATAAGTACGGGAATGGGTTTTGCTGGTCTAAAATAGCCAAAATTACAATTTAAAGATGGATCTTACATGTTATACAAGTATTAGTAATGTAAGGTAAGGTACTTATGAGAGTATCTGACTCTTTCTCTCTCTCTCTCTCCCTCTCTCACTATCTCTAACCATACTTTAAATAAAAACTAAGCAAAAATATTACATAGTTTCATGTGAATTGAACAGCTTAGAATTGTATATTTAGGACACGCTCGTTATATGTATACGTACCTCTAATAATTTATTTCTAGCTAGGTATTGTAGTCCTTATCCCACTTATATAAGGCCATAGATAATGCTAAGGACCTCATTTCAAATTCTTGAGTGGCACATCCGTTTCTCAATAAACTTCCTTATTTAAGGAATTCTAAAACATATTCTAAGTTTCTTTACAGAATTTTCTTATTATATAATTTAATTAAGTTTTTTAATAAAATATTGTTTTATTAACTTAATCATTATTGACCAATCATAAGCTAATGTATGCCTCTAATTGTAATTAAGATATAGTGATGAAACATAAGCAATGTGTTTGTTTAAAGGAAAAATATAAGTCATGAGTTTATAAACATGCTAAAAGGTAAGTAATACTTTTACAATTTTCTCCTTTTTAAAAAAAAAAAAAAAAAAAAAAAAAAAAAAACCTTATCAGTACACCCTTACCAAGCTTTTACGAAGGAAATTTGTTATCCTTAGAATTTTAGTCCCAACTAGTCACTACATACATGTATGAAGACTAATAGAAAAGCAATTTTATGCTAAAAATCCTTATAAAATGTATAAGTCTAATAGCTCCTAAAAGTAAATTATATAGATCCAATCTAATCATAGCCAATACAAATATTATAAAGCATGATAATAAACATAATCGATATCAAACTGGTGTTCCAATGTTTTTAGTGGAAAAGCTTCTAATCTTGTGATGATTATTGATTCAGTTGCGGCTTCCCTTACAAATCATGCTTTACAGTCGCATCCTTCTTCCTCAATTCAAAAGTGGAATACTCTATGTGAAGGAATGATGTAAGTCAACACGGATGGTGCTTGGAATTCCTCTAATGGAACAGTAGCTGGAAATAAACCATGGTCGCTTACTTGCTGGCTGTTGTACTCGAGTGATAACATTTGGAGTTGAAGGCACAGAAGTTATTGCTGCTCTAAAGGGAACAAAACTGGCTGTCCTGAAGGGTTGGAAAAGAATAGCGTTGGAGATGGATTCATCTGTGACTTTTTTGGCTTTGAAGATTTCCTCCTCTTGCTGGACGATTTCTACTATTATTGATGATTTTCTTTCTTTTATACCAACTTTTGATTTCTTTTCCCTTTCCCTTGTTAATAGAATGGCAAATATTTATGCTGATTCGGTTGCATCCCAAAGTAAAATGAGGACGAATATGTGTTTCCGGGTTGTAAACCCTCATCTCCATTAGTTGTTCTCTTATCAGGTGACGTTCCTTCTAAGCCTCGTGAGAGCTATTCATGGTAGCTACTGGTTTCCTTTACAATAACAATTTTTTATTCTCTGGAAAAAGTAAAAATAGGGGGGGAGCGGGGCAGGATGGGCTTTTTACCCCTCTCCTCTGTAATTCAATACGTGATCTAGTTTATATAAAGAATATTAATGTGTAATATAATATGTTGTTTAGGAGAATGGCCCCTAGTCTGAGACGACCTCGAGCATTTGTTTCTTTCATTAAAAATAGGATCCCTTTTTTAGGTTTTTCCATTCCATTACTTGATAAGAAAAAAATTTTATGAGTTTATTCCCACAACAGAATACAAACTCCTTAAAATCAATGGTTATACGTAGCTTTCAGTTAACTTTACTCTTACTTTACTTTTTTTTGCTCTTTCTCTCTCTCTCTCCCTCTCTCGTTTCATTTCTTTAAGTATTATTGACAATCAAAGTTTTGACCTTAGATAATGGGCTTGAGAGTGTGCTTAAGGCTGTAAAAGAAGAAGAAATTAAGTTTTGGGAGTATCAAAACAATTCTAATATTTCCATTTCGATACTTAAGTAAATAAGAAAAAATATAAAAAAAAAGAAAGAAAATATAGAAGTATGAAACAGGTTAAAAAAAAATTATAATAAATTATTCGAGTTATATTTATACTTGCTGATTTATAATTGCCTTCCTTATAATAGTTGGCAGATTTGTTACATGGGAAATGAACTTTCAAACCGTTTCCTTTTCTTAAGGACCTGGGCTAGTGGGGCGGTCACTTATATAATAACCACTGAATTATTGGCACCCTTCTTGCCTTGATTTAAATTATGTTGACAATTATACACTTGTAGCCTGACTTGATCAATGTCTATAGGAGGTCGTCAACCATAATGTCTGAGCTGTTTGGGATATATTTGTGCTTTATGCAACCAAGCTCTTCTTAAGGATATGTATAGTTTATGTGAATAGAACTCAATTTACAGGGAGAAGTCGGAACTAGGCCTAAGAGCTCAGGACAAGCCTTTAAAGAGGTCGGATTGAGGCTTGTTGGACTTTCAATGAGAATTCCTTACCAAAACTCATAGTTGCAATATTCACACAGAAGTTTGAAATTTACATTCCATATTATAATTCATATATAATTAAACAATGGTTCGCTAATCAACTTGTAATGAATTAGATTTTAGGAATTAATTCAAAAATTGCAAATCAAACGAGATCCCAGTCTAATGGGCCTTTCTTGGTCCTTGATAAATGATAATAATAAAGTTTTGAGTATCATGGACTTGGACACCAGTCTTATAGGACACAAAAATTTTCGATAGTTTTATTAACCGGGCATTCAATTTGAGAACAAGGTAGGTACAATTGTAACCATTTTGGAATTTGGATACCTCATTTTATTTGCTTATTAATACAAAGGATTCCGGATATTACTTATAGAAAAATAAAACTAGCTGTTAAACCTATTTTTTAAGATATTAAAAAAATAATAAAAGATGTATCTATATTTTACCCTTCAAATTTTGATCTTGATTGTATACATAATTGAACTTTTAAATTGATAATATAAAAAGGTTATTTACTTTTACAGTTCTAAAAATATGTATGAAATCAATGTTAAGGGATGTTAAAGTGCATTTAAATGAGTTCAAGAGTTATTTTTACATTAAGGTGAAAATTGAGGATTTTATTTGTCCATTTATAAAAATTTAAAAGAAATATTTATAATATTGAAAAGTTATGGTATATGTCCGCTCTCCTCCATTTCTTATGCTAGTAGGTGTATATTCTCATAATGAACTTTTTATTTTTCCTTTTATTTTTTTACTATATGTTATATTAATTGAAAAAGAAACATCGAATCCCATAGAAGACGAGGGTTGACATCATTAGTGGAGAATGGCCATGAGTACATAGGAATGCGAAACCTTCGAAACAAAAACAACGTGACTCTTGCTTTTATGGAGATTGAGAGCCTAGGTGACTTTATTGAACAGGAGTTTCGCGTGCTAGTGGCTCAAAGTCCGGAAGTTAGAATAACCACTAACTTTTAGCTAAAAAAAATAATAATAATAAATTAATAAATAACCTAACTACCATAAACTTGTATACTTTGAATCCAGTGTACCTCTGTTCTGCCACGTCATATAAAATATTCATCCAAGGCTGCCTGGGCAGTTTCTCGTCTACTCCATACGGTGGACCTGAACCGCACCGCAGATATTACGGGGTCTATGTCTAAGAAATTCCTGTGTCATTAAGGATGAATTTCCCTTTACACACTGAATATACAAAACCGGCCAAACAATACTTCCAAATAATTAAAACATGTCTTGTGCCTGGATGTCTATAAATACCTGCATATATGACGATGATTTAGACAAGAGGAGAACAAAAACCAGCGTTACCGCAGTCCTTGAGGTTCGTACTTCTGTCCTGTTCTAACCTTCTTCGGTACGAATTCTCTGTGGCTCGATCCGTCGGGAAAGCTTCACGCTTCGGTTTACGGTGGCCTCACGATGCCCTACATTCATAATGCCAAGAAATTAGCCATCATCTTTCTTTCTTTCTTTCTTTTTTTTTTTTGTTCTTTTTTCCCGTATCTTCACTAATTTGATCCTTCTTCTTGTGGTGTTCGTTTGTATTTTTGATTTTGGGTATTTGATGGACGGTTTGGTTTTTGAATTTGTTCAGGCAGAATGGAAAGTTGCACGAAGAGAGTGTTGCTTACTTCTAGTGGGGATGAGATTTCTGTTAACATTGCTTTACATTTGGCCAGGCGTGGATGCAGGTTACATTTCTATCCTAAACCGGAAATCTAATGGTTTTGAACATTTATTGAATGAAAATTACCGGAATATGTGCTGGTTTAAATCGTCCGGTTTCTGGGTTTGTGTTTTTCTTTTAGCAAACAAAAATGGTGTTTCGCGTTGTTCTAGGTTGTTTTTCACTATGTATCATTACCATGTTTTGAGATTTCCAATGCCCAAATACTAATGATAGAGCAAATAACATAATTGTGGATAGATTTGAGTTCAAAGCTTGAAAAGGTCCTGTATTGCTTTGAATTTTCCACCTCACCGAGAGAATGATCATTGGGTTCATAGATCAATGACCAAAAATTTTAATGACTACCCATTCAAACAGGCTGGTCTTGATGGGAGATAAGAATGTTCTGAGGAGTGCCAGTGAGCATATTAGACGAACATTGAATGGTGTTGCATCCGTTGAGGTAGTTGGATTAGAAATGGAAGACGAGAGGGAGGCAGCTTTTGAAGAGGCTGTGGATAAGGCATGCAATATTCTTGGGAAAATTGATGCCTTTGTCAATTGTTATACTTATGAAGGTAAGCAAGCCTCTTTGATGAATTGGTGTTGACATTTTTACTTATTTTCACAGTAATGAATTTCTGCTGATGCTGGCCTAGGAAATACTGGTGACTCGAAAATTGAATGTCTTTACCGTGTAAAGAGTAGACAGTTGAGCAGTCAAGTTTTCTAAATGCTATTAACATGTATGAAAAGATCTAGGAGGCTCGTAATGGGCAAAATGCTGATTTTTATGTTTAATGAAGTATTAAGCTGGTGACATGTTCTGTTCAAATTGAAAAGCAAGAAGCTTTGTTCTAAGTCATAGTATTGGGAACGTCGTTCAGATTTTTTTATATAACATATGCCTTGTTATTTTTAAGATCATGTGATCTTTAGGAAATACCTGTGCTCTGATTTCGGGAGAAAATGGAAATATTGGATAAAGCTTTATGAAACTATGATTGAGTCAATGCTTGTTTCTTATGTCTGAGAGGAGGATTATGGAAAGGCAACTTCCCTGTAAACACTAGTTTGATAGTCAACAGATATGAATTCTTTAGAAGTCAGTTGACTTGGTAGAAATGTAAGGACTTCAGAAACCTGAAATTTCAATTCCAGGAGCAGGAAATTCCATGAGTAATTACTGCGAAATCATGCATTTGAAATTGATTATTCTGAAATTCTCAAGTAGAGGCATGTAATTTTCCAAGTAGTTGCTGATACTGTGCAGAAAGGAGAGAAACCTCCTTTCTCAACATTATTAAATATTTATGCAGTCACAAGAAGTATATGCCATTGGAAAATCATAAGTAACATTTTAGCATAAGATTCTGAGGTGCTTGTTGATTCTTTTAATTTCCATATGCGGGGCTGACCTAGTCGTGGTTCCTAGTTAGTGCTGCTGCTGTTTGCAAAGACAAAATTATTGAAAGTATATTTACAGAATAACCGTACAAGAGCATTTGTCCTCTCTTAGATTCTCAAGTAGAGTAATATAGTATTTCTAATGTGTATATGATGCTGTGCAGAAAAGTGAGAGATCTGCTCCTTTCTCAACATTGTTTAATACTTATGTTGTCATGCTGTTATAATATTTTTCTTCTTAACTTCCACATGTGGAGCTAGCTACTTTTAAAATAATACCGATAGCATTGACAATGATACAATGGTCCTCCTGTTTGTGAAAAAGTATTTATTGACTATAAATTAACCGTATCAAGAACATTCTTCTCTATCTACACATTGTTTTCATCTTGTTACTTTACTGCTTACCCAACTTTCATTATATTAATTTGATTTTTCTGGTTGGCACAACATTGTTTGGAAAAGCACCGAATGGTACGGCATTAACTTTGAAAGTAAGCACGTCTTAATTTTTGTCTAAACCAGGAAAGATGCAAGACCCTCTAGAATTAGCTGAAGACGAGTTCAAAAGGATTGTCAAAATAAACTTTATGGCTGCATGGTTTCTATTGAAAGCTGTAAGTAGAAAGATGCGCGATACCAAGTCCGGAGGCTCCATAGTATTTTTGAAGTCTATGATTGGGGGTGGGCGAGGACTTTACCCTGGGGCTGCTGCACATGGCTCGTGTTTGGGGGCAGTGGATCAATTGGTTCGAGTAAGTCTGCAAATTACTACTGCCGACAAATAAAATATTGCTATTGTTACTTCACCGATGCACTGCATTGCAACTATCAGACAAGTAATAATTACGATATTCTGTCTAAAATTATAGAAGCATGCGAAATATCATAAGTGGGTCAGATTGTTCTTACCCGATAAAAAAGATGTCGGTCATTGCTCTATCACTTACTCGACACATGGACTCTGGGGTCAGAATGCTATGGGTGTCTATAAAAACTTAGTAATAATTGCAGGATTGCTTGTAAGATTATGGTGGTGGACCCTTCTTCATTTCAGAACAAAAAGTTGTAATAGTGATGGAAGCTGCTTTCCCTTTTGCATGCATTTCGCACCAAATAGTCATTTGATCTCTTTTCTGCACATGATAATGACATATCTCCAGGCATTGATTCTACATATTTTGATAAGCAGCAATTAAAGTTAATATGATCATAAGTAAGCGACATATCTAATCGCAAATGACCCGTGGAAGGCTGAAGAAGTAGCATGAAGGCAACAAAAGAAAAGAAAGAAAAGCAGTGGGAATTTAATTTATATACTATATCTTAAATTACTTGTTAATTACTCAGTGGGGCCAATCTGCTATGGATATTGAATAAACAAATATTTAGTGAAGTGTGCATAAGAAAGAAAACAAACATGTATTATGCTTCGTGCTTATATTATTACTAAATTTGCAAGTTGTAGTGGAAGTTGAACTACTACATCTAGTAGGTTTAATCCACATGGTGTCTGGTTATTTGGCTTGTATGCATGGGCTTTGTGCTTGCTATAACATACCACTTCTACTTGCGTGGCATCTGGAAAAGACGTGTTGCTTGTGGTTTCTTTCGTGAACTTAGGATCTGAATCAAGCACTCTGATAAGTTGGAGCTAATGCTATTTATTGATAACGATGACGAATGATGTTGAGGTCAAATCTATATTAAATGTTAGTATTTTCTGGGTATATGGAAAAGTCTTTTGATTTTATGAATTCTATCCTCAGACTGCAGCAATGGAGATTGGAAAATACAACATTCGGGTTAATGCAATCGCTCGTGGCTTGCACTTGGACGATGAATATCCAAAATCAGTTGGACAAGAGAGGGCCAAAAGGCTGGTCAAGGAGGCTGTGCCACTCGAAAGGTGGCTTGATGTGAAAAACGATCTAACTTCTACAGTCATCTACTTAATCAGTGATGTGTCCCGCTACACGACGGGAACAACCATATTTGTCGATGGCGCTCAATCTATTGTGAGGCCTCGCATGCGATCTTATATGTAATCAAATGTTTTTTAGCGGATAGAAATGCGTTTAAGATCAATTTGATTCATTCAAAGCCAAAAATAAGATAAGGAAGTGGCAATTTTTGAGATCTCGAAGCCCTTATGTTTTTGCTTATTTTGGCAATGGAGATACGAAATCTCACATTGATAGGGGTCATCATTGTCCTGCAATTCTGCTTTTCCGACCAGGTTGCATTTTTCATGTTAGAATAGTGAAAGTAAACAATTGCCTTCGCATGCCATGATGACTACCCTTTTGAGTGCTAGCCTTTTTAAGGACAATACTCTTTCCTCCACGTCTCTATCTAGCAAGTTGCAAACGATTAATTTTGTGCTTCTACTTATTGTTTGTAGTCGGACGTGGATACATGACATTAATATTAATAATTTTTTTTTTCTTAAAGGGTAGTGCACTGTCTGTGCTTTTCGTTCGTTTTGCGAAAATTATAAAGAGGAAATGAAAGTTTAAAAATAAGTTTTAATAGGTGATTAACATTTGATTAAGTAACTCAATTTATACAGATTCAATATATGCAGAAATTAAGAAATACAAGTAAAATTTGTGAAGCTTGCACTCTTTTCAGGTTATGTGGCTTGAGTTTGTTATGTCAACATTTATGTGTTTTTTTTTTTCATATTTCATATTTTAGCTCCCTATTAAATTCTAGTGAATTAGCAATTGGTATCCATTATATTTTTGGTTCTTGATACTTATTATCGTGTCAAGGATCTTGTTAGTATTGATTGAAAAAGAATTAAACTTTGCACGAGTGGCGAGGGTTATAAAAGAGAGCACAATGAGGAAACGTTAGGAGTTGTCCAGCATGACCATTCTAATACTTAACTTAGTTTTAAGTATTTAGAGAGTAATTAGCAAATTTAAGTGCATAAAGTATTAATACTTTACTATTGGGCAATGGCTTTGTATTTATAAAGGAGTGCGACAATTGGAGAGTAATTAGTAGACAGAACCACTTTTGCAAGTATTAGAAAGTAGCATCATAATGTTTGATGTGATCCGGATAAGTAGGAAGTAGTTGTTGACTTGATCTAATAGCCTTATTCGAAGTCTTTTAGCTGTTGGAGGCTTGCCATAATTGGACAAGTTGTGCTTTGAGCTTGAGCCAAGGGTGATCTATCATAAAGAGTAAGCCTAAAGAGGTTAGGATTGGCCTGAGGAGCCCATGTCCCAAAAAGCCCTATCAACACTTACCCCCCACCCCCACCACCACATAGTTTCGTTGTTGCAGTAAAAATAAGGAGAGGGGAAAGATGAGCTTCTTAAGTGTATGGTCGATCTGGTCAGGTGAAAGTCCGATGTGAAGACATTTGAGCTGGCATAAGGTCGAGGTGGAGAGGTTTGAGTTGACGTAGGGGCCAAGGTGGAGAGGTCCGAGCTAATGTAGGGGTTGAGGCGGAAAGGTTCGGGCTGGGTAAGGCCGAAGTAAAGACGTTCGAGTTGATTGGTTGGGGTTGAGCGGGTGCGACATATTCGATCAAACTACCTTTCGGGTAGAGGTGAGTGTGACAGTTTCGAAGTGGAATACAAAAGGTCCAACCTCTTTGGTTTGAGCAGTTAGTCTTCTATTCAATCAAAGTAAAGCATATGTCTATAGGGCTAGAGGGGCGAACCGAGGTGAAGACTTCACAACTTGAGGTAGGTACTCTGAGTTGAGGTAAAGTCACAGCGGGTTGTGTCTCGTTAGAACTGCAGGGTAGAGGCATTGAGTAGATTGGACTAAACTAAGCTCGCCATTGCCTAAGCAGGCACAATTTATTCGATTCGATGCATAGTACCATTAGGGTATCGAGCAAGTGGAAGTTTGAAGGACCTCAAGGAAACTTCCTATAGAAGTAACTTTCCAAATTGTAACTTTATCGTACCTATTTTCAGTGCATTCAATGCGATGTGACAAGTGTCTTGTCATAGCAAACTGGCGTACGACTATATGTGTTTTGTCTTTTGAATGTAGCTATCTGATCAAAATTCCACATTGCAACATTCTAGGTGATTTGTGCTTATTCAAATCCTTATAACCATTGATACAATTTCCAAGACTCTCGATATATAAATTCCACAATCGCTTTGATAGACTACTCTTTTGCAATTTCTTCACTACAAACTTTGCTTTCTTTTCCTCCATCAATCTTCTTTGCAAACTTTTCTTCAAATTTCACTCTCATTTCTTCATCGATCATGTCAACCAACACTAATGAGATGCCATCAAATGCATCAAAATACATTCTCACTGACTCTAAGACTACGAGGAGTGATCTTCCCCTCGAAGGAGAGGACGAAGTCACTTTGTTAGCATGGCAAGATGACATCATAAAAATGGTGGTAGAGGCATTAGATAAGGTAAGGTTTATCAGTGCTATCCTAAGGGATACTTATGTATATACTTCCTATCACTGATTAGAAACTTATTTAAGGAGCTAGAGATAGGCAAAGGACTAAGCAGTTGAGTTAGTGGGAGCAAAGCCTTTACTCTTAGTTGGTTGTTGAGCAATTTTATAGTTGAGCTAGTTCCCGATTGGAAAATACAGGTGTCAATGAAGGAAGAAAGGGTGCTCCTGCTAACAGGGGAGTACTTTGCCATCTTTGAAAAATGCTTAAAGCATAGGCAACACCTCCCTCAAAGTAGCTTTAAGAAGTATCTTTTCAATTTCCACTGGAGTAGTCTAGCGTAGATCCTTCCCCATAGGTAAAAGGTGTTAAAGACCTTCCGAGGGCTATGTGAATGCTTGACGATAAGGGTCATCCCCAAACTTTTCAACCACTTCTACATGTGGAAAAGTATAGGCAAGTGGCCATACCTCCAGCCTCTTCTGAGGAGGAAGCTATTCTATGGCCTTGCGGACTTCATTAAGGGTTAGTAGGATGACTACTTGGCGGTCGAGCTGCCAAATGAGGTGGACTTTTAAACCAAATAGACTGAATTGGTCCGAATAAGGGCCTAGAAGGAGTTGGGGCCCAATGATGCTAAGGCTACAAAGGAGATCCAAGTCTTCATGGCCTTTAGACACGACAATGAAATAAATGCCATGGAAATGGTCGAGAGTTACTTTATGTATTCGATCTTCGAGTTCTTCCCGAGTATGAAGAAGGTTGTGGTGAAGAAGTGGGTTAAAGGTACAGGTTCCTTTTTTTATGAATGACTTCATCTAATTGTGTAAAGTTATGCTTCATTCAACGTTGTTAGGAGGAATAGAGGGCGGGCGAGGGGGGGGGGGGGGGGGGAG